>OX387603.1:19503404-19785596 GCA_947568835.1 Protonemura montana | reverse complement strand
TAACCAGACATCAGCTGTGCTCTGCACCTCGAGAGTCGACACTACCTGGATACTGTGTCTTCCCAGGTAGGATGAGTCAAAAGGTCTTTGGGTAGTAGCTGAGAAGCCATCAGTAAGGGTTACTGAGCCATTTTAGTTTAATTTTTAGGTTTGCCATGGAGGCTAATACATCTGACAGTGAACCTGCAGCTGAAATGCTGGAAGGTCCTAGTAAAGCCGTACTTCCAGAGATGCAGATTCCAAAGCTACCGATATTGTCGGCAAGCCTGAAGGTGGTAAAGATCTAATTAATGCCATATTGGGGGAAATGAAAAGTGAATTTAATCGGGATATGGGAATTGTTGCAAAACCAGACGAAGTTGAAGCACGTGCTGCAAAGACTTCCGAAACTGTGACACCAGCGAAGGACAATGGGTGCAAAGATGAGTTGGTTAAGTTACAGGTTATAACTAATAACCCAAATGATTCAGTAGCAAAACCCAAATTACAAGGCCCAGAAGTTCTAAAAAATGGCAATAATATTGCTGAATCTACAGAGAGTGGTAGTCATCTTATAGTTGAAACTCGACAAAAGATGTCTCGAAATCTGTTGCGCAGCACAAGGATGCAATCGCGGAAATTTTGAAAGATCTTCCAAGAATACTTCCAAAACCAGCCCCAGCACCATTGCCTGTACTGATTACCTCACAGAATCAAATGAGACCTCACCAGTTAAAGAAGGCGACAATCTTCCCGTGAAGACATGTGTTACGCCAAGCTCGGAAAATAAACCGAGACTTGTTCTAACACTCAAGGCAGGAGAAGACTTGTCAGATGGACACAAGAAACAAAAGTCAAAAGGAGGAAACTCTCATTCAGGCTCGATGGAGTTTGGACTGTAAAAGTAGATATAGATAATCAACTTCCTCAGATTGCACCACCGCTGACGGGTAAACGGTCTCTTAGAAGCCAGACAGTGGCCAAATCCCCTCCTGAACCGAAGGTGTAAAGAGGTCAGCTAGGCGTCGGTCAAAAGATCTACCTCGCGAGTCAGTACTTCAAAGTGCAATGGCTCGCAAGGAAAAGTCTTTCAGCTTGGGTAATGAAGATAAGCAGAGCGTGCTCCAAGACACCGTTCTTTAAATCGTCCACTAGACAAATCACAAAAACTGACTTAAAAAAGGTTCCAATTTCTAAGAAAACAGATATTTTAATAATAAAAACCTATCAAACTTGAGACGGCTGTCACTCTTCCAAAAGTTCTACTACTGGATCCATCTAATAGCTCACCATCTTCCAAGCCTGATAAGCCTGAAGTTCCTTTGTTGAACGCAGAACAAACCTCCAGCAGTACAAATTTTGAAACAGATAGCGCTCATTCATCGTCATTTGGCTCAACTGAAAGCATTGTGAACGGATCTCAGGCAAGCGTATCGCCTATTGTGAATCGATCTCAAGCATCAAGCTTCAAGAATCATGCTTGCCATCAAGTCAGCACCCAACAGTCCTAGTTTGGCTTACTCAAAGACGGGGAAACGACGGCACAAGCCATTCCGAGGCTTGAAGTACTCACTGAATGGCGTAAGTATCAGCAGACGTGGGAAGACTTCATTGCCAAACCGAACAGAAAGCACTTTGGTTGATGATGTCTCTGAAGATAGTGTTACAATCAATGTAGATGGGGCAGAATCAATTAATGGTAAGTTGACGTAAATGTACCTGAACATGATTGAATCCAGTCCTTAAGTCTCCATTTTATTTACATTTATACACTTGGTTAGGAGGAAATGACGAAGATGATACACCCATCATTGATGACGCTTGCCCTGCTGTGAATTCCACATCTTACCTCAAGAGAAGTCAGAGTGGAGAATCCGATTATTTTGGTGGTACGTAGATTACAACCAAACTTTCCTCCCAATCTACCCTGACAGTTTGGTACTAAATGGATGTTATTCTTCAGGTGAGAGTGGAAAACGAGGCCGTCAAGACGTGGTGCCTTCGCCTAGTCCAGCAGACGGAAACAACCTACCATCTACTCCGGAATCAACTGCTATTTCAAGTGGAGTACGTTGCTGACTTGATTATTTTGCCATTACTATCTAATGTCATACTCTCATAATAATGATAACCAATTACACTTATTTTTCTTTCCCAGGCTGGTACAGCAGCTATTTGTTTGTGTCGTATTAGGTCCCAACTTTTTGTCAGCAACGCTGTCAGTTCGAACGGAAATGATATTTACTGCCAGGCGGTCGACTCACTTGACGACCGTTTGGTGGGTTGCTGTAACTCGATCTTTGGCGCCGAGGTCAGGATGATGCGACCCAGCCAGAAAGTACCGTTCATGATCTTGTGCAACATACACACCGAGAGGCTGTTACGGCATAACTGCTGTCCGGGTTGTGGCATGTTTTGCACCCAGGTGATTGCAGAAAATAGTTCTTAATGAGATACTAGTTAACTCATTAACATTACTTATGAGTTAGTTAGAAATGTTATGTGCACCTGCCATTTATTTCTAAAATTAAAAACTTATGAACCACTAATTTGCAAGTTGCTTAAAAAATTGTGTGCCTACACCAGTATTTAAATAATTAAATCTTGTAGTTAATGTTTAATATGTTTTTAACATAAAATATTTATTATTTAGGGCAAGTTCATGCACTGCTCGTCAAATCACTTTTACCACCGAGGATGCCAACTGACGGGGGACATTTGCCCACACTGTGGGGTGGATTCTCCAACCGACGAGACACATTTGTATTTTAAGTCGCACAGTAACCCTGTGTTTGTCTCTCAGCAAAAGTCTGCAAAAAAGCTGTAAGTCCCAGAACATACATACAATATTTTAAGGTGACTAGATCTATAGGACGTGGTACTATTCACACTAGTTTCAATACAAGAAAAAGGTGAACATCTATGAACGTAAATGGTTTAAGTCTTACCAAAAAATGAAGGATCGTAGAAGTTTTAAACACAATTTTTTCTTCCTGACGACAGGCCGTCGGCCAAGATGGGTTTCGTGGGTGGCTCGGTGGACGACATGGACACGGAGGCACATTCGCCTGCCTCGGACATGGTGCTTGTTCTCGCCAATGGAGTCGAAGTATCAAGCCAAGGCTTGCCGCCCTCACTCGACAAGGAGAAGCTTGAAAGCCTGCTTAAAATCGCTAACAGCATGCCACTCAATCCTGCCATACGGTATGCTCCTTGTTATATTGAAATAATTCAAACAGCTTGTCTAAAAATCTTGATGATAACAGAATAAGCTTTATCGATAAATAACTGTAATGTTTTTTTTTGCAGGTTCTCTGTGAAGAGCTTGTACCAAGCATCAAAAAGTGGAAATCCAGAGAGGCTTCTCAATGTTCTTGGTATGAATCCAATTTTTTTCTTATGGAACAATATTTGGATTTTACCATTATTAGCCATTATTGATTTTAGCCTAGGTTAAATCAAAATTGAGGTATTCATTGGTCAATTTATGGCACAGTCCCAGACAACAAGCTCCGGACTCGGAAGATTAAATGTACACGATGCACTCGTCTCAAGTTGACCGTTCTCCTTTTTACTTCTAGCGAGCGGACAGAACCCAAACCACCAGTTTCGCGAGGGCATCACGTGCTTGCACCTGGCGGCAGTCAGCGGCAACATCAGCTCGGTGCACATCCTGGTACAGGCGGGCGCCGAGATGGACGTGATGGACCGTGACCAGAACACTGCGCTAATGCTGGCGACACTCACATGCAATAACGGCGTTATCAAGTACCTGGTTAAGGCAGGGGCCAGCGTCACGCTCAAGGTGCGTTTGCAAGGCTGATTAAAGGCTGATGGGCTTCTTAAACAGTGGTGAAGTGATAGTGTGCCTGCCTTTGGAGGTCTCGTGGTTTCTCCTGAAACTCTACGATAATTTTAGACCATGCTGCAATAGTTCCTTCACCTAGTTCATCTTCCTAAAGTGGTTTTACAGAAACAATAAACAGGTACTTGATAATTTTTTAATTCTATATTATGCTATTGGTGTTTTGCAGGGCAGTGATGGGCAGACTGCCTTGCACCTAGCAGCCAAGTCGGGCAACTTAGAGGCGTGCCATTACTTGTTGTCGGTCGCAAACGTCGGTCGCTCGTACATCAACAGCGAGGACGACGGCGGTTGGACCCCGCTTGTTTGGGCCGCTGAACATTGCCACGTGCTCGTTGCCAAGTGAGTATGCCGAACTGAAAAAAGTGCTTCCTACATTTGGTTCAAAAGCAGAGTTACTTATATACCTGACGTTTTGTCAGTCCCTTTTACTTATTCCGAGTTTCGTTGATATGTTCGCCGAAAGGTTTTTGCTGGATCGCCGTGCAGACCCATTTGTACGCGACGCGGAGCAAAACATTGCGCTACACTGGTCGGCGTTTTCTGGCTGCGTTGACATCTCCGAGCTGCTACTCAACTATGGCTGTGAAGTGAACTGTGTCAACGTGCACGGTGACACTCCATTGTGAGTTGACTTCTACACAAAACTAATCTCTACCACTATGTCCCCAAACAAAGGGATAGGAAAATAACAGAAAGCTTATACAAAAATCCAATGTATGTGGAACTGAACTTCCACCTTGACTAGGGCTCATTTACGAACCTCTGTCAAACATTGTAGTTTTAGCTCAACGGATGCTAATATATTGCAGGTGGAGTATTTTCTAACGCCTTGTTTAAAACTTAACATTGCATCTTGATGTTCCTTCAACAAAAAGCATACAATTATTACCACCTGTCATCCATACCAGAAAGCGAAAAATATGGGTGTCTATAGGTTTAAAAACCTTATTTCGCCAAGTCGATAGTAAAGGTTCCAATTTCGCTGACATTCTTATCGTTACAGACACATTGGCGCACGCCAAAACATGTACCACTGCGTGCTGCTGCTGCTGATGCGTGGTGCCCGTGTCGATCTAAAGAACAAGGCCGGAGACTCGCCACTAGAGTGTTGCTCTGTCCAACCATCTGACTGCTACACTGTAATCAACCTCAACAAGCAGCTGCAGAACATTACACGCGTAGCTGCCCGTAGGCTTCTGTGCAAGTGAGTGCCGTGCTAGCTTGTGTAAAAGATGCCAGATGATGAAAGCATCTTATTTGTGGATGTCGCATTTCAGTTTTTTTTTTTTTGAGATAAGGTGATAATCGAATGTTGTTTATAGGGTGCCCTGCAAATGTTTGATGCACAAAGTTGTGTTTCTGAATTTTTTTATAAACAATTATTAAAAAAAAATTGCCAAATAGTATATCATTAGGAAGCTGAGAGTCGTTTGAATAGCATCATATCAGCTCCAGATTGTTTTAAACCAAAGTTTCTATTAGTCACAGGCTACAAAATATTCATTGAAACCTTTCCCAAACAGAGTCGGAAGCACAACACACAAGCTTAACTTAAAAAAATGCAGCCAGCCAAGAAACAATAGTACAATTTGTTAAAAATACTTTACCTTATAGGTCCAACAGTGCCTGAAAAACTCCGAAACCATCTGCATTTACATCAACGCGATCTCCAATTTCATCTCACAAATGCCATTTTTGTTCCAGCGACATTTCGCGTGGCAAAGAGACGAACCCCGTGCAGTGTGTGAACAACGAAGACGAAGAAGGCGAGCCAACCGATTTTGTGTACGTCAGCGAGAACTGCTTCACGTCGAACATCGTTGTCGATCGCACTATCACGTCGTTGCAGAGCTGCCGGTGCACGCACGACCTGTGCACGAGCGCTGACTGCAAATGTGGCAACGTCAGTCTGCAGTGCTGGTACGACCCGCAGGGCAAGCTGCTTCCGGAGTTCAACTTTGCAGGTTGGTTTTTATTTTTTCTGCGTGCCCATAAGATAAGACGATGCGTTGGGATTTGTTTTTTGTTTGTTGAAGTCCAGGTTTCGGAACTTTGTGACAGAAAACTCTAAAGTATCTTAAATCTATTTCTCTTGATGATCTGACCTGTCTAAATCGTTTTGCCAATTTATTGAACACTACCTGTATACCACTACCTATTTTCCTTGTGGCACTACCCTTTAACCACATATTCACAAACCAGAAATAATGGTACAAACGCGTTTTTTTTTATCGATAGCATAAGAAACAAAAATTTCAATTTTTCATTTTCTCAGTAGCTCCCATTCCCTTGAATTGCTCTCCTTCACGTCTCTGTACTTGAGAATGAATGCCAACGTAGCAGCATGATTCGATGGCCTGCGGTTTTAGATCCGCCGATGATCTTCGAGTGCAACCAAGGCTGCGCTTGCAATCGAGTGACGTGCCACAATCGAGTGGTGCAACACGGACTCACGAGCCGGTTCCAGCTTTTCCGAACCAAAGAAAAGGGTTGGGGCGTACGCACGCTGCGGAACATAGAGAAAGGCGCCTACGTTTGCGAGTGAGTCTTTTGCTGACTGGATTTTGTTCCAAAACTTCACACGAGGTGTTCGATTATTTAAATTTCATTTTTTCATTACTCAACATTCTTTTTTTTTGCTTTCAGATATATTGGTGAAATAATTTCTGATTGTGAAGCTGACCAGAGGGAAGATGATTCATACCTCTTTGACCTCGATAACAGAGTAAGTTTTTTTTGTTATAGTTACAATGTGAGTGGAAGCAAAATGTTTTCTTCCCTATCTAGGCAAGAAACAAAAAGAAAACTGGTAGAACTAGTTTGAACACACAAATGAATGATATCTTTAATTACGGTCTTGGTTGATTTGATTGCTATGTGGCGATATGCAATCGGCATATGCACTTTAAATGCTGGTCAAACAGTGGGTTATATAAAAGCATCTAACATCCACCTTCCAATCGCAACCAATATTGAATACCTAAATTGTTATTTTATCTCTGAGAATTGCCTGTCATCTACGCATCGTATCTATCAATCCCGCCTTCCCCATCACCCAGGACGGCGAAACGTATTGCATTGACGCGCGTCACTACGGAAATGTTGCACGCTTCATCAACCACATGTGCGTGCCGAACCTGATGCCCGTGCGCGTTTTCATCGACCACCAGGACCTGCACTTTCCGCGTATCGCGTTCTTTGCTAACCGCGATATTGCGGCGGACGAAGAGCTTGGGTTAGTACGCACACGTGCCTGCAGGGCTAGCAGTGACCCTGCGAGCGGTGGCTCCGTTAGTGGATTGCGCATGGTGTGAATAAATTACTACGCTGCATGCCTGGCTGACGATGTTTTGGTGGAGTTTTCCAAGGTTTGGCTTTGTGTGTTTAGGTTGTTGGCATTACTTTTAGAAAAAAGTTGTAGGTTTTTCGAATTTAGTTACCGATTTGTTTGATGTAACATGGTTCTGTTATTCTGGCTTAGCTTGAAAGTTTATTTGCAAGAAAAAAATCTGTTTTTTGGCGCCTGCCATCTTTAAGTTATGCAGTTTTTCTGAAGTTAAATTTAATTTTGTTAAATTTTGTTTTGGTTACATTAAGCGCAAGTATTTAAAATTTTAATCGCAAATATTTTATTTGTCTTACTATAATAAACACAGTAAAATGTTTAGAAATAAAAAAGCAGAATGTACTTATGTTAATTAGTAACTAATCATTTGCAGAAGTATTGCAAATTTGCAGGTGGGCGCCTTTCACATTTTTGCATCCAAGATTCATGCATTACACCGATTATACTTCATTGCCTATCTGGTTGTTGAAAGAAATTATTAATCAATAATCCCTATTGTTTGTTTTTTTATGTAACTGAATCTCATTGTAGACCAAAATGTTTTTTTTGTGCCCTCTTTTCAAATATGCTCATGCTAAGCTTGTTTTAGTGATAAGAA
Organism: Protonemura montana; assembly: GCA_947568835.1. NCBI lineage: Eukaryota > Metazoa > Arthropoda > Insecta > Plecoptera > Nemouridae > Protonemura > Protonemura montana. The sequence goes on along the minus strand of OX387603.1, from coordinate 19,777,805 downwards.
TTGATTATTAACTTAAGTTGGTTGCTTTCAAGTTCTACAATTTTTTTTCTTATCACAAAGTTTGAGTTTTTGGACGAAATTGACTACCGGTTTTCAAGGGGGACCTGCAACCCAAAGCCTGCATTGTAATCTAGGGCTCGATGATATGCGACTAATTTTTATTAACCTACCGGTACTGGCCTCGCTACCAAATTCCGGCCACGTTTATTCATTTTGATCTTTCAATCCAAATTTTACTCTACAACATTTTTGGTTTTGTAGCTTACCATTTTACTTGTTTCTTTGAGTTTTTATAGTATTTGAAGGTGTGGTAACAAACTTTTTTGTTTTCTCAAATTTGATGATTGATGGGATGGGTATCTTTTCTTCTGATTTTCTGTTCTTTTTTTTCGTTTTAAACGTCTTACTTTTGTTGTGTTGAGATGCTGAAATGTCTTGCTCAATAACTTGATTGCTTTTGCTCTACCTTTTGATTGGCATCTGACTGGCGATAGGTACTGTGATCCAATCAACTTACAAAAGTACTGCAGTTCTAATGGTTACCACATAATGCAATGGTGCTTTGATGAATGGAAAATAAAATATTGCGAGAGCAAGTTACTTTTATAGCAATACTTTATTATTTTGTTTTGTTGCTGTCTTTTTTTTTGCTGAGTCTTTTAAGTCTTTCATTGTTATTACCCCAGCCATTAAAAGTAATTTCACAAGTTGATACTTCACAGTCTTTTTTTTCCTGCTTGCATGCAGTGTGATCTGAAATCAAGTTAGTCACTCTTTTTTCCATACAGTTTCGATTACGGGGAGAAATTCTGGATCATCAAATGCAAATCGTTCACGTGCACATGTGGCGCGGAAGCTTGCCGATACTCGGACGTAACGATTCACCAAACGTTGGAGAACTACCGGAGGAAACAGCAGCTCGAAGAAACGCTCGTTCTCTGATCAGAAAGTCACTACTAGGCATCTTATACATTGAGTGTCTCTTCTTTTCCACAGGTCTTTATTATGTTAGTCAAAGTTCTTTATTTTGGATATTGGAAAAAGCCTTCCAAGTTCAAATTAAGCAAATATAATCAATGTTGGGAGGAAGCTCCTTGCTGAAGATCCAACACTTTTAAAACCAGTCCAGCAATCTTATCCCTGCCCATTGTTCTCCCATGTTAACTATTACAAAATGGTAGATACAATTTTAGCTAAGGGATGGACATAAAGTAACATTAAGATTTACACGTTTTTGTTGTTGACATGCTTGTTAGAGCTGGGAATTTCTTGTCTCATAGTTAGTAAGTATGTAATTAATATTTACTACTCGGCATAGCATATTATCTATGGCGAGCCTTTTGTGAGATTGACTGAATTTTCTAATAACATGTGTATGGTCCTTAAGTTTGAAGGGGCTTCTTGCAGAGAGAACTAACATAACGTTTGCCATGTTTGTATTATTAACTATTGTGTATTTTGTTATTGATAGGCTACTTTTGGAAGAATTTAGGATAGGAACCTAATAAGGTTCTTAATTAAATCTGTAATAATAAAATTATTGAACCAGAGTGGTGAAGAAGTTTTAGGGCAAGATTTGGGCTATTCTCGCAGGACAGAGGAGCCAATGCTAGCAACACTTCAAAAAATACGGGGATCATAATTTGCTTTAGATTCAGTTAATGTCAATAGTCGTAACAGGTGTTGTCAGATGCCTTCATCAATTTAGCTGGTCGAAAACTGATTCCCTGTAAAATGATCGATGAACTGAGAGGAAAGAAAATGTGCAACACACGGAAGTTGAAATTGAAGATTGCAGATGAGTAATGTCTTGGATGCTACTTTGCTTGTGTAGTCCAGGATAAAATTTTGTCCCCCCCCCCCCCCCACACACTAATTTTCCACTTTATTTACATGAAATATACTCGAATGGAATTGAACGTCCCCATGTCTGTATTTTAATCTTTTAGTGCTAAGAATAATTTCAAATGGCAGATCAATTGGACATGTTCCTAAATGAACAAACTAATTGTTAAATTGATAATGTATTAAATTATTAAATTAATCATTCTGATTATGACACTTTTTTTTATGGCTTTTTGTGATATTTGAAAATTTATAAGGATTACAGATACTTCTGTTTTTTTTTTTTTTTTTATGATTTTTAAGTTTTTTTTTCATTTGTAACGGAGACTTATGGTTAGTTTTTGTTAGATATGTAATTACGATTAACATATTTTTCCTACTGCTAAATTATGTACCTAGTTTTAAATATTATCTACATTGATATAACCGTTGAGTGCATACCTACTCAACGATATAACTTAAGGGTGCATAGCCGATTAATTTATAAATTATTTAATTATTATTATTATATTGATTATTATTTAATCACTTTAGTGTGACAGCTGCTAAATTGGTTCAATTTTTAGGGTAGTTTGATAACGGTCAACTTAAATATTTGCCACTGCTGACTAAATTCCCACAAATTATTACGTTTTTATTTTATTTAATTTATTCTGAAGCCTAAAATTAAGTTTAGAGAATAGTTTTAGTGAAAACTAGATGATTCTTAGTTTATAGTTTATTTAGGTACCTATTATTTTACCTACAATCAGGGAAAAATAAATGTTGAGCCAGCACACCATTAGTAAATGACAGAAAATGTGTGATTTTTCTCAGATTAACGGTGGCTGCTAGCATACAAGAACCCCCGTAGCACTTGCTAAAACTGCCATTGAAATATTATGTGTATATACAAATGTAGTGTTTATTAAGTATTTATTAACATTGCATGACATTTACATCTTTGTTTTGTTGAAACTTCATTAGTATAGATATTAAATATCAAGTCATAATAATTACTAATTATATCATTATATGTTAAAATATGAATAATACTTATCAACTAAATGGTATATGTTTCTGCAAATTGCTACTGTCCATTCAGTGAGAAAAGATACCATTTCGAAGTCGACAAGAGAAATTTTTGCCGTATGAGCTAGTGGAAACAAATTTATAGATAAGGTGTTGATAAGGTATCTTCCCTCGCAGACTCGACTAAATGGTTGTACCTAAGGTTGTACTATAATTCCAAAAATGAATTGGGCCATCAGGCATTAGACCAAACTGCAACATCTCAAATGTATCTAGGTTGGATATTGCAAATTAAAATGATATTACTCATTTCTTGTGATTACTCTTCTAATTTTACCAAGAAAATCAGACACCTATGCAGCACAACACATGCTTAAGTCGTTTTAGTTTTCATAGGTATGAATTAAGTGTGTCACAAAGTATGATAGTTAACTAGCAGTACCCGCTGCCTGACGGCCGCTTAAGATTTGAGAGAGTGGGCATTTTGGTTATAACGTTTCTCAAGTTTTGTTAGATGCCATTTCCAGAGTAGGTACCAAGATAAGGCTTAGAAAAAAACGTGTGATGCCCTTAGGACTTGATGAAGTCTTTTGCCCATCAAATATGCTAAAATCCTCTCAAAAAGAGTGTGTCAAAAAGAATGGACTGGGATTTGATACCCCGAATAGGTAACTACAACATTTTAAGTAGTAGCAACGGTAGTAGCTTAGATAAGTTCATAATAATATACCTATAATAAGAAATTAAAAAAAAATGTTTATTTTTTAATAAATACAGTTACTAGCCCAGTTTTCAATCATTTTCAACATTAGGTGTATTATTTTTTCTATAACTTAGTATGAAATTAAAAAGACTTCGTTAAAATAATGCATGGCATTTTTTTATATTACGAAAAGAATGAAGCATTCAGGAAGTTTTCATTCAATTTTTCAGCGAGAATTGTGTGTTGCAGGCTCCAAGACATCGGAATAAAAAGAAAAGTAAAAAAAAATCAAATATTAACTACAATTAATATAAGAAGTGGTAGTGGAATATCAGAGGCATGCCAATATTTTATTGTAAGTATATTTATTTAAGTGTATTTAGAAAATATATGTTCATTAAAGCTATTTCCCAGAATGCAAATACTTGTTGGGAGAGTTGCGGAACATGGGATTGTTCCTAAGAATAAAATGTCTTGACATTTATGAGCATTCACATTTTAAACACAAATTCACAATTCCAGATTTTAATGCTGACTAGACGTGGTAATTTACTCACGCACCTCTAATGGTGTTATTCAACTGAACATAGCAGGCAACGATTCTATCTCAGAACTAGAACCTACAGAAAGGTTAAATCAGAAGAGGGATTAGACACCAGTAATTAGAATCCATTGCAACAAGCTTAAACACTTATGAACATGAAATTTTTTTAACAATTTTAACAATTTTAACAAAATTTTTACTGTACCTGTCTTTGTTTTTTTGTATGTATTTTTTGTTTTATTTTCTGTAAGTAAGAATGCCATGGTAAGAACGCAAAAATTGATAGTAAAAAAAAGTGTTTTTCCCTGTGTTGAGCCAGTGGTGCTCAAACTTTTTAAAAATCTAATGCGTGGGGTCCATTCGAAAATTGTTCAGAACTCGTGCTCCCTTTTTTGTAAATACAAAATTAAAAGTACATTTTTTTAAGAAAGTTGGTGTGGTTTGTTTATAGTACAACAAATGTTCCAAACAAATGTTCCACCAAGACCACCTCGCGGTTCAATACAGTACCACGGACCCCAGTTTCAGAATCGCAGGAGCATTTGAAAAAATTGGAAAAAAAATTATGTACTTTATTTTCTATAAAATAAGAATTATCTTAAAAGTTCAATAGAGCCCTAAAATTCATGAAACTAAAAAAGAAGTGTTATGCCTGATGCCAAGCGTGTTATAGCGAGGTACTAAATTTTTCAAAATAAATGTTAAGTTCAACGAGACCGAAAACTTCTGTACTCATTACCCCCAAACATCTGACCTCATAATTTGACCAAAGCTATGATTTTTATCACAAGTTACAATTCCTGAACTTTTAGAAATATTAATAGGTGTTAGCAATTTATGTTTGAGAAACCTTTTGGAATCGGCTCGTCATGTTGGCCTGAAGTGTGCTAAACGACTGAATATGAGTTGGGGGAAGAAACATACCGAGGAAAACAACGGTTGACAGTGGGAGCTTTATAGTTGTGTTCTACTTAAATACAAAGTACAGGCTTTAGCAGTAGTTCAGCTTTCCTGCAGATGCCAAGAGATTATGTTGGCAAAACTTAGAGTTAAATAAAGATATTTCACCAGTTTTATTTTATTTCATGTGTATTGTTTCTATAAAAAATTATTTTATTTCAACAATTATGAACTGCAGAGTCCTTTGTAACAATTTATAAATATATGTATTTTTCATCTGTTGTTTTCTTCCGGCCAAACAGTTAAACCGATTTGGATAAAATTTGCAGGATGACTTTGATATAAATAAACTTGCACATGCTCTGTTTTTTTTGATATCAATCAGCTTGATGGTTTTGCTGTAAATCAAGATTTATAAATATTTTCTTAAATATTTTTTGAATATCTAGAGATGGTGTTATGATGACATTATGCAGATATAATTTCCATGGCAAAATTTTTACACTACAAATTTAAAAGAGCCTTTGGTGAACAGAAAGTACCAAAAGAAGCATGTGGGGTAACCCTCAACAAATAAAATGAACAAATATAAGATAAGAATATACACTCATCTAAAATGCAACCATAGAATATGCAACTCAAATTACGTTCGCAAAGCCCTGGGATGTATTATCAATGTGAGTATCAACCACGAGGATTTTATGGTACATATGTTGATGAGATATTCAAAATGAAATATATGACAAATTGGTCAGATTATTTAACGCACATGGTAGCAAATGGGCATGTGGCATGTGCTGGTCTTTTGGAGTACGCTGCAACTGAAATAACCAATTTAATTTTGTCAGCTTGACTAATAAACGATACTACCTACAATACTAACTACTCAATTGCTAGGATCATTCTTGTGGTTTATTAGAGTTTGAGTCGGTTACAAGGATAGGTAATTGCATATGAGCTCGGTTAGTTTGAAAGCAACAAACGTTTCCTACTTTCTTTTGATTTTTGGCTATTTTTCAGTTATCATTATTTATCTCGTTTCTTGTTGATTAAATTTTCGAATGTATAGTCATAATATCACGTGCTCCATTGCTAAGCTTTTGATTGGTTTAACCATTTAGCTGGTGAGATTGTAGCCTCTTCAAGGGTACTTAGGAACGTTAGGTACCTTAACCTCACTAATTGGTACACGTGCTTGACACATAGTGTGGTCTTTATTTTCCACTCTTTTAGCTGCGTATTTCACTGTCTTCTTACTGTGTGAATTTATTATCATAGGTTAACGTTGAATAGTTATTTAACGTAAAATGGCCATTGCCAAGAAAAAGGGAAAAGATCGTACACCATTAGCATGGAAATCAATGCAATTGGGTGGCGCAATGATATCTCAAGGGATTGAAGGGTTAATTGGCATTGAAGAGCTTACCAATTATTCTTTGTCCAAGAAAAAATCTCCATTCAGCTCTACGCTTCAGGTAAGATGAAAGTCCTAACTTGGCTAGGTGATCTTGGCTAGGAGTTGATTTTCAACGCCAGTGTCATGAGGACAGGAGATAGTTCAGAATGTGACTTAGCTAAGTAACCTACCTATATAACTATAATTTCTATTCTAGGTTACTAAAGTTTGCATTACACCGAAAGCTACGAATGCAAACAAAAGTCCTGTCCACGATGAAAAGAAAAAAACATCACACAAAACTCTTCTCTCCATAGAAGAAGAAACTGTTGAAAGTCAAGAAAAGAAAAGGATTACGAGAGAGAAAAAGTTGCTGAGAGAGAAGAAAAGGAAAGAGAGAAAGAGGGAGAAGAAAGAATTAGGGGAGAATCCCAGCGCATTGCCGGTTGAAGTTACAGATAAAAGTAAAACCAAGGACAAAAACACACCCATTGTGAGTGTGACTCCCACTATTAGCAAGAATAAAATAAAAAATGAAAAGAAAAAACTGAGGATTAAGAAAAAAAGGGATAAGAAGCTGAAACTAAAGCTAAACAAGCAGATCAAGTCTCTTAACTCAGAAGCTGGAGCTCTGATTTCCCCAAAAAAAGAACCTGCACTTTCAAATAGTCCATTGGAGAAAATTAAACGGAGGTTATCAGTGTCACCAGCCAATGAACCAGTGAATAAAAAGAAAAAACACAGTGTTTTTAGTACTGAATCATCTGAAACGGCAACAAAATCAAAAGCAAGGAAAATTAAGAATGCCAAGACTTCACCAAAAGTTAAAATACTGCAGACAAATAAGTCATTACTGAAAAAAAAAGTTACTGTCACGGACACTGCGGAATCAGTGTCACTTGAAGATGATTTGGAAGTGGAGGAGAGTATCACCAGTGTTGAAGGAATTTCAACAAAACCTGTTCGAGGAATGGAAAGTTGGTCAGGATTAAATTTGCCAGACTCAATTCTACGAGCCTTGGCTGAAAAGGGATTTAAAAAACCCACTGAGATTCAAGTAAATATCACCTATCTCCCTTGCTTGTTGTTATACAAAGAGGCTAATTAGTTTTGGGTTTGAGTGTATAGGTATAGTCAAAGAGCCATAGTTACTTTTCAACTGAGAAAAAGAGCTACAACACGTAACGGAGAATGATACCCAATGCCACTTGCGACCATCCTTTTTTTACTTACATTGATTGAGCTCAAACCAGTTTCAAATGCAAGTAATCTGTGAGAAATAATGAAGCAACATTTCTTAACTCTCAAAACGACGGTGACTCCACATAGAGGCATCCTACATTATTGTCAGTAAAGTTGTTATTTGGCTCCCATTTTTCTTGCATTCAGTTTAATATTATTAGCATTGTGGGAGTCTGATTTTAGGTAATACGTGTCCAAACAACTGGTACTCTGTTATAAGTGTTCTTGTAAAGAACTAATTTGCAAATTACAAGCATTTGCAATTTCAACCATATTTCAGCTGGTACTCAATAATTACATTGTTGCAGGCATGCTCACTACCAGCAGCGGTTCTTGGCCGCCGCGATATCATGGGTGCTGCTGAAACAGGCAGTGGAAAAACGCTCGCATTTGCCATCCCAATCCTCTACGGAATTCTTCAGCAGAAGAAAAAAGATTCAATCGCAAATGGTTTGTTACTACTTACGTGACAACTTTTTCAATTAGCACTCTGATGCAGCTTGTGACTGCCACAAAAATGAGAGAAACATAGTTATGAGCAAAATCATGACACACTGCTGCTTTTATTGATTTTGATTTTGTGTGGCCTGTTCATCAGCATGCCTCATTGCCATGAGCATGCCATCAGCAACTAGGCTTTATGTGTGTGTTACTTTTACTATTAGATAATAATTGATTGCATTGCAGCTGCAGATGAGCCTGGCAATGAGTTAATATCAGAAGAGGAAGATGACAATGAGGACATTAAAGTTCCTGATACCCAACATTCTAACAGCGACTCCGAAAATGACGGTGAAGAAATGGAGGAGGATGAAGGTGGAATTGGATGCGTGAGAGTTGTCGATAACGCTGACTTCAGCTTCATGGCAGGTTATGCAAACACTGTTGTGGAAAAGCCAATCAATCCCAAGTACAATCAGAAATTGTATGCGTTGATACTTACTCCCACTCGCGAGCTTGCGATACAAGTCAAGGATCATATCGCAGCTGCTGCCAAGTACACCGGCATCAGGGTATGTTGACTCTTTCATGGACTAAATCCACACTGTCACTTCTCTTGTTAATACCACCTGTCATTTACAATTCATGCTTTAAATACAATGAGCAATAAACATGCTTGATTGTTATTTACTGGCTCAAGCAATCTTAGTTATAAGATGCGTACAAACGGGCAGTCGCAATGAGTTGCAGAGATCACTTTTGGACAGAAAAACTATTAAGCTCTTTAGCTTAATGCTTGGTTGGAACCGTTCAGTCATATGAAGTAAGGCAAATGAAGTCAGTTGCTTGAGTCTAGCTCTTTTTCAAGGTTACGGTGGTGATCGGAGGACTGGCACATCAGAAGCAAGAGCGGCTGCTCAAGACAAAACCTGAGATTGTGGTGGCCACTCCAGGAAGGTTATGGGAGCTCATACAAGAGGGTAACTCATTCCTGCAGCAGGTTGACGATATCAGGTATGTTAGGCTAAATTAAGCTGCATTCAATGGGCATCCCCATTGAATATGAAATGTCTTGCACTTCACTATTTTTATCTGTGAGCCTGTATGGCAATTAACACATAGCAAAACTATGCGACAAAAATTTTCTTGCTTTTACCTTAATCCTTTAATGATTGCCCTAGAAAGAACAACATTATGTTTCCTTTAATATAACCTACTCTAATCATAGTTTTTTGTGTTTGTCTAGTTTCTTGGCGATTGACGAGACTGATCGGATGATTGAGAAGGGCCACTTTTTAGAGCTTCAGCAGTTGTTGCTGCGTATCAACGCAAATGAAGAAAAGAAGAAAAAGAGGCAGAACTTTGTTTTCTCGGCCACACTGACGATGGTCCATGAACCTCCGCAGCGGAAGAAAGCCAGTGGCAAGAAACAGCAGATGAGGGTTACACCTGGCCAGAAGCTACAAGATGTTGTAAAAATGCTTGGCATCAAGCAACCGAAAGTTGTAGACGTAACACAGGAGTCAGGTAAGCAGAATTGACGCAAACTACTACTGAGCTCTATTTTTCCGTTTAGTTTGATGTAGGCTTAAATAGGACATGATAGGACTGCCACCCAAGGCAGCCACAGTAAACCTACTTGTTATATTAACCTACTCTTCTTTGGCATCGTAAAGAACCTGAACATACTGTGTAGACCAGAGGCGTGTTTAGCTCCTTTTCTGCTTTTGAATTCCAGGCACATCAAGAACACTTGAAGAGGCACAAATAAGGTGTACATTTGAAGAGAAAGATATTTATTTGTACTACTTCTTGGTTAGCAACCCCGGACGGACGCTTGTCTTCTGCAACAGTATCTCGTGTGTTCGCCGATTAGCACAGGTTCTGACCATTCTACAATGCAAGCCATTACCGATCCATGCAAATATGGTGCAGAGGCAGAGATTGAAAAATCTGGACAGGTACTTTTTTTGAGGATTCTGTAGATTGTATTAGACTTAACTTAAGGAGTTTCCTTGGACAGGCACAAATGTTTTATTAAAGTTTTCTACAGGGTCTTTTTGTTGCACATTTTATCCAAAAGTTAAACTTGGTCTTGGTACTGTAAGCTGTGTTAGTCTCTAAGCCTTCACAGATAAAAGAAATGAAAGTACCATATGAGCTACATTTCTAGTCACTTGGCTCCCTGCTCTTTGAAAGAACTGGTTCTACGTTTGTTAGACCAGTTCAGGAATGTCTAATGTCAAAAGTCCTTGGTATTAGCACTTCGTGGATGGTTCTCGTAAGAATGATAATGACAAGAAGACATTTGTGAAGGTTCCGTGCCAACCCCACTGGCTTGCTGCTGGCCACCGACGTTGCTGCTCGAGGCCTGGACATTCCTGACGTAGAACACGTTGTTCACTACCAAGTGCCAAGAACCTCTGAGGTATGTTCTTTTGTTTACAGAAAGCCAATGCAGGAATGAAGCATCTCCAAGGATTATTTTCTTTAAAGGCAAATGGGAAGTCAGAAGGTGTGGTGAACAAATGGGGATTAATATGAACTTTTTAGCTAAAAAATAAACTGGCTTAATGTTTAGATTAGTTAAAATGATTAAAAGCTTGTGTTTGAAGTGAGATTATCTTTCACATTTCTCAGTTTTTGTAATTTTTTCAGCTTAGAAAGAGTTTTAATTTCTATCTGTCCATCTTCACTACATTAAGAAGCCTCCGAGCATCTTCCTTGGATAACTGGACGTAACGTAAAACTGAGAAACGTGAAACAAAAATAATTAAGAATAAGAATAATAGTGAAAAGAATAATTATAATAATAATTCGATTATTTTTGAAGCCTGCCCCTGCAGTTCAGTGATGTTCTTTACCTTCAACTCAAGACATCTTGCATTGTACAGCTGCAGTGAATGCGAAGGCCAACGTTTTTTCAGGGCTATATTCATCGCAGTGGACGTACTGCAAGAGCAAGCAAGGGTGGCCTCACATTGCTTCTGATCGAGCCAGCCGAGCAGCAAAGTTTCACTCGCTTGTGCAGGACGCTAGGAAGAAGTAAGTGAACGAAGCTGTAGACTTCTTGGAATTTTTCTCTTTAGTTACTTGTGAACTCTTTCTTGCAAATATTGAACCGCAATAATAAATATTCCATAGGATTTTTCACTTTAAAGTCATGATGAGTTATCACACGGTATCGATAAGTCTCTGAAACGCTATTTGTCAAAACCTACGTAGACGACATAAAATCAATTTACTTTTTTTGTTTGATTGCATTTCATTGAGATAGATATGGGCTAGGTATGAAATAAAATATAAAATGTCAATTATTTGATGAATCATGTCACAGCATTTATTTATGGACATTGTTTTACGTTCTCTGTGTTAACAATCTAGGATTTATATTACGAGAGCTAGGAGATCCGATAGTTTTTTTTGAGCTCACTGTGAAGTTCACTTTTATTTATTTGGTTTCGACGTTGAGTGTGTAAAACATATACACTCAACGGTTTTATCTTAATCTAGATACCTACGTAACAAAAAGCGTACTCTAACTTAGAACAATTATATTATGTTTAATTGAATTTGTGATAGATGTTGTGGGGAGTTCTTCTAACATGAACATTTTAATGTAGGTTTTGGGAATTTTAAATTTTAATAAAGTTCAATTTAATATGTAGCTTTCACATTATTTCACAATTCATCATGTCAGTTTTCCATAGTTTTTAATTGGTATTTGGCTCTTGCTTTTTTCTCTTTAGAACTTCTTCTAAACTAAAAAATGCATGAGCCGAAATGTCAACATATAAGTGCACCACGTAATGCCAATCTTTGCCGGTTTCCATACCTATCTTACAGCCTTTTGCCACTCTTACCATATTTAAACATATCTTGCTGTTTGGCTGGATTTAATAACATAGTAAAAAAAAACAATCGTTAAATCTATGGAGACGTTCCAATTGTCTGCTCTGTGTTTCAGCAAATGAACTACCAGCGTTTGGAGTATCACAAGACTTATTATCCGCTGCCAAAGAGCGTGTGGATCTTGCTCGAACCATTGACCGCCTCGAGTTAACGTCAAAGAAGTCGGATGCAGAACTCGGCTGGTACCAGAAGGCCCTCGCCGACATGGACATGGTGCTTGACAGCAGCGAGCTGTATCCTTACACACAATCAAAGAGCTTGCCATTCCGGAGGGTGTTTCACGTGTTATCATTTGCTGTAAATACCAGTCCATTTTAATTCTTCTGCCAAATAGCAAAGAACTAATTACCTTATATTGATCAAGAGCAACCTATGAATCAACTGGGCATCGGTTAAAGATTCAGCTCACATTCTAACTAAAATTAGCAAAATGTATAAGTATGAACGATGCCAGCTGTTCTGACGAAGAAGTTTAGTGGTTTGAGCTCTTGCCCACAGATGGTTGCCCTGATTAACTTCTAGCATCATAACAAAAATTGACAAAAGATAGAAAGACTTCGAAATTTAGTTCCAATCATACAAATATAATTGAGAAGTCCAGACCACTGTGGAAATACAACATAAGTCAACAAGTCCCCCCCCCCCCCTTCCCGCTCTTTTAATGTTTTATATTAATGCTACTTTAGCAGGAATACTTCTAAATTCAGCTTTAAATATTACCAAGCTAAACCCTCTGTGTCCAACTGTAGATAGCTTTTTGAGATTTTACCCAAGAACCGTGAACCACATTGCACGTTTCATGTGAACTGGAAAATAGCCACGTAATTGTATTTTTTTTATATTTAATCCTCAAGATGCAATGTAGATTAATCATGATCTTACAGCTAACAATTCCTCAACTTTAAACAGCCCAAGTAGAATCAGTGAAGAGGACAGCGCTAAGAACCGTAGAGCTTCAAGTGTGAAGCGAAAACAGCTGGAATCTCTTCTGTCGCGGCCTCTATTCACCAGAAGATGAATAATACAATTGGGAAATGAGGTATAAAAATAAAGAAAAATAATATCCATTTGTACTTGACTGAATAAATAACATGTTTATATTCAATTTTAAAGAAATAAACTGGATGAAAAGCTAAAAAATCTGTGATTCACTTCTGCTGATGGGCCAAACACTCAAATCTAATTCACAATCCTGCATGAATGTTCTACCCAAAAGTCGAAGCAAAGCACATTTATGTTAAGGGTGGTACTGTTAATGAGCAAAGATATTTGCGCCAATTTTTTGGTTGCAGTCGAAGCGCTTGTTGCGTAATGTAATTCAGTATTGATATTGTTGGATGGTCTTCGAACGTTTGAAGTGGGTGATGTATGAATTGGCCTAGAGTGTATCACAAAAAGTATGGGGTGGTGGTGCGTGGTGGTATCACACGTTCCGAATCGGGAACGGCGTTGAAGAGTTTTGGAGTTTTGTTGTCGATGGTTGAAAACTCGAGGATAGATGCAACATTACCACATCGGTAACAATAGTTGGGTGCAGACCAGACAGTTACTAGTTTTTCATCAAACATGTATTTAAAACCTAGAAATAAACCAAGGGTGTTATGTAATAGATATTGAAGTTTTCAGGCAAAGTGCAATAAGCCTTGGTAAGGGAAAAGTAAAATCCCAGCTGATGGGGTGTCTTACCTTCATGAACTAACTGATGTGCTCTGCAGATCAATTTCAAGCTATTGAGCATCATGAACTCGTGAGTCACTTTTGCTCCAAAGAGCCAGCCAGCACCTCTCGGACTAACGGCCCATGTTTCAACACCCACGTCTTCTGGATCTGACCATACCAAGTCGCAAAAAGCTCCTGGTTTCAAAAGAATTGAGTGAGAACATGAGATTGTACTTGTTTGTGTGAGTAAAAGACATGCATTTCTTTATAACATTCTGATTGGAGCATTCATACCTTTGTGTGGTATCTCTTGGTTACGCTCAATCCCTCGAATTTGATCCAGTGTTCGAATGTCCGGAGATAAGCCACCGTGGACGCAAAGAACTTGCTCATCAATCAACTGTATAAGAGCAAAGATTCAGTAAATATCATATAATAAAGCAAACCGAGCACGGAATGGTGCTGGCAGCAGCATGTACAAAGATGTCACAATTACTTACAGCAGCAATTGTTAGGAGGTCAAATACTTGACAACAATATCGCCACGCATTTGCATTTCCATATTTGTTTTGGCATTCATCTGCAGAAAAAGAAGTATTTACAACGATGTCCTGAGAAGTAGACACATTATATATATATATGTGTTAAATCAAATGTGCATGCTTACCATAAAATCCATAAACCTGAGTTATTTGCCGTGACTCATGGTTTCCACGCAACAGAGTGATCCGATCAGACCACTTTGCCTTTAATGTCAGCAATCGCGTGAATGTTTCTAAACTATAATACCCTCGGTCTACAAAATCTCCCATAAAAATATAGTTGGTATCTGGCACAGGACCACCATTGCGGAACAGTTCTTCCAAATCGTAAAACTGAAAGATGGACAAACACAATGGTTACAATGTGCCATCAGCGTCTTAAACGTTGACAGGCTTTGGACAAATAGGAGCTTGGTCGATAAATTACCTGGCCATGAATGTCCCCACACACTGTCACTGGGGTGGAAACAGGCTGAATATTTGATTCCTCTAAGAGGAGATCACACACCATATCACAAAGTTTCTGCAAAACACAACTAGATTATTTTCCTATTGATATTGCTTTGCTGCCATAACCCTCATGGGTGGTGCAAGGCCCCTTTCAGGCCACAATGGTAAGTGTCAAGAAAGGCGAGCAAAAAAACGTTGCTTGCGAGGGCAAAGCTCAAATATAAAAAAATTGAAGAAATACCTAATCATAAATTAAAAACGAGATACACACCTTCAAATCATTTTCTGGCAGATATTTACAATCTTTAGCTATGTCAATCCACTTGTCCAAATCCGACATTTTGAAAATCAAAGCAGTGCGAATGACATCCGCATGAAGCATTTGGCCGTAAGGATATATGGCCGCATTACTTTTAAAGAAAGGCGGGATCCGACCAAAAGGAAAATCTAAAATCCAGTTGAATTTTCAAATGATTGAAAGCAGAGAGCTGTGGAAAAGGATGTGCTGTAAATTGAAATGAATTAAAAAGAAATGTGTGCTTTATAAATTATTTTGAAATTTCATATTAATCGTGACACTTTTAAACTTCATCGACGTTGTAGAGGGGCTAGGGATGAGGGAACATTTTATTGATTGTCTGTTTGGCTAATAGGTCAACTTCCCTTTGAGCATCGAGAGGCTCTTCAATAAAATCATATAACCGCTTTCGCCAATCGCAGTAGTTTAATTATCTGAAAAATCACGAAATCTGCTATGCTAATCTGATTTATTGGGCAGTTTTATTTAAAATGTTAGTATTTGGTGCAATTTGGTCGTTTTCCAAAAAGTAGGTCAAGCGGCTGAGTGCATTTGCGCACTCGCCGTGTATTGATTTAAACATTAAACAAATCTTGCTTGGGGCTCTTCTTCTTCTGCGATTTGTTAGGTTTTACATGAAAAATTTCTTACGAGTTTTTGCGGACAGTAATTATCAGTTCCGAGCTATAATAAGTTTTCATGACGTTACAAGGACGAACTAAAAAAATAAAATAACAGCCCGTTATCGATCAGAGCACGAAGCGCCACTACGTAGGCGGGAAATCGATCCACTGGCGGCTCGGCTCATTCATGTGTAGACACTTGTCGCGAGAGCTTCAGCCTTGTGTTACTCCTTTTGAAAAGATTCGGAAAGTTTAATTTGGATCTTTTGGCGAATGTTCAATGTGTGTAAGAAGCGAAAAAAAATACTAAATCAATTGGCTAATTCAAACTCGCCATGAAGTACTTCGATTCTGCCGCATAGCATCATGGGAAGTTTTCCACCATCTTCGTTTTAAGCCTCAGTATAAAATAAGAGTTGCTGCTGGTTGGGTCGGGGTACGAATAAATTCGGCAAAATGTCGTCGGGAAATACGGGGATGGAGCAGCTCATCCCAATAGTGAACAAACTACAAGATGCCTTTACGCAGTTGGGTGTACACATGCAGCTGGATCTGCCCCAAATCGCTGTTGTGGGTGGACAAAGTGCAGGCAAAAGTTCGGTTTTGGAGAATTTCGTTGGAAGGTACGACAGTCAGTGTCTACGAGTAGAATCGCTCTCTTTGTGCTCTGACACATCAATGGACATTAGTCATTCGACGTTTAGACAACAATATCTTTCTCTCCCTAACATGCGGATTTTAATTTAATTAAGTATATTTAAATCTTGCAGATCATGGGAAAACAGGATTAGGGTTACTCCCACTGTTGTGAAACTCGCCATCATCATTTTGACAATTTGACAGCACCTTCAAAATGTGTAATCAGCAATCTGACAATTGCACCAATTTATAGCCTCTCGATAACCTGATGTAATTAGTTCTGAGGCAACGTTTTTCACCTTATATTTTGCTGCGAAATATTTTCCTAAACAAAAATTTCATGAAATTATTTTTGATTGCAGGGATTTTTTGCCTCGTGGGAGCGGAATTGTCACTCGACGGCCACTGATATTGCAATTAATTAACAGTAATACTGGTAAGATTTTTTTCTATTTATGGATTTTTAAATTTAACAATAACTGTTTTATTTTTTCAATTGAACATGCTTAATTTTCAGAGTGTGCCGAGTTCTTGCACTGCAAAGGAAAGAAATTTGTTGATTTCGATGAAGTTCGCCGTGAGATTGAGGCTGAGACAGACCGGATTACGGGGTCGAACAAGGGAATTTCGAACATTCCTATTAATTTACGAGTTTATTCCCCACATGGTGAGAGCATCGATAAAAATGATTTGGTTAAAATTGAATTGCAAGATGCTGTAGATTGTACTTGCTGCAATCACAGCAACCACACAAGGAAAATTAGGGCCATGTTTCCAATATATATTTTTTAACAATATGTTTTCTTTTAGTCCTGAATCTTACCCTCATTGATCTACCGGGGTTGACCAAAGTTCCGATTGGTGATCAACCTGTCGATATTGAGGCACAAATAAAGGGAATGATCATGCAGTTCATCACCCGTGAAGCTTGCCTTATTTTGGCTGTAACACCTGCAAACTCTGATCTTGCTAACAGTGATGCCTTGAAGCTGGCCAAAGAGACCGACCCTCAGGGTAAGTAGTTATAATACTTTAAAAATTAGACTGTCCCATGAATTGATAAGCAAAGCCTGGAGGTTTATCAGTTCAAAATTCGATACATTTATATCATTCGTAGATAATCTCAAAAACTTTGAAAAGTATTGCAACAAAAGCTGTGGAGGCCATGATCTTGAAAACATTTCCACTAGTCCTTACCTCCAAGATTTCAATCTGCTATTTATTTATTTATATAAAAATATTGTCATAATATTCTCCCCTACCTGGCATAATGTTTCTGGGTGGCAAAATATATACAACTTTTTGTTGAAAAATTAATAACTTGGTGGATATCTTGAGGATAAATTTAGTTTGGAATTCAAAAATATTAAATGCTTGATCATAGAACGTCAATATTTCTTTACTTTACCTTGCAGGTATCCGCACTATTGGTGTGATCACTAAATTAGACTTGATGGACGAGGGGACAGACGCTCGAGACATTCTTGAAAACAAATTGCTTCCTCTGCGGCGAGGTTACATCGGCGTAGTAAACCGCAGTCAGAAGGACATTGATGGTCGGAAAGACATCAAAGCAGCGCTGGCAGCTGAGAGAAAGTTTTTTTTGAGGTGGGTTGAGTGCTAAATAATTGCCGGCAAGAGAAATGCATCTCCAATCTATACTTAATGTCTATTTTCAAAAATATACTTTTTTGATAGATTCTGACTTGGAAGTAATATGGTCAGTGTCAGAGGTAGGTATGTGATTTTATGATTATTATTCATTTTTTTTTCAGTCATCCTGGTTACCGTCACATTGCCGAACGCATGGGCACTCCGTACTTGCAGCGAGTATTGAATCAACAACTTACCAATCACATCAGAGACACTCTGCCTGGTCTGCGAGACAAGTTGCAGGTGTGTTTCCATCTGGGAATAAAGTAATGCTCACCTCTTTATTCAGGTTGGTTACAGTCCTAACATTGTCAATAATTGGTTACAGAAACAACTCTTGACCCTAGAGAAAGATGTCGATCAGTACAAGCACTTCCGACCTGATGATGCAGCTTTCAAAACCAAAGCTATGCTTCAGTAAGTTATCTGAAAGATATTTTTATTGTTATTGCATTTTCGTTGGTTAATTAATACTTTAATTTTATGAGACAGCTAAAATTTCTAAAACAGGAATTCAAGAGCTTTGCTGGGGAGTTGGGCATACTTCCTGTGAAGCTGATCGTTGTCAAAATATCTTAGAACCGCAGTGCAGATATAGAAATCAATTGCATTAATTAAATCTTCTTTAAAGGTGACTCCAAACTGGCAAGGAAAAATGTTCAATGCTTCATTTAATTGACTCTGTGGTTGTTTTTCCTTTCAGAATGATCCAGTCTCTTCAGTCTGATTTCGAGCGGACAATTGAAGGCTCAGGCTCGGCTCAGATCAACACGATGGAGCTCTCTGGCGGTGCCAAGATTAATCGACTTTTCCACGAGCGATTCCCATTTGAAATTGTCAAGATGGAGTTTGATGAAAAGGAGCTAAGGCGGGAGATCGCTTTTGCAATTCGCAACATTCATGGTCAGTATTTATGACAAGTCAAGTACCTAATAAATTTTAATCCTTTATGCCATCAAAGCTGTTGTTAAAGTCATAGTGTTAAATCATAACGATTGTTTTTTCCTAACAGGTATCCGAGTTGGCCTGTTTACCCCGGATATGGCTTTTGAAGCGATCGTCAAGAAGCAAATTAATCGGTTGAAGGAGCCGAGTTTGAAATGTATCGACTTGTGCGTGGCAGAACTTTCAAATGTTGTACGCATGTGCACTGATAGAGTGAGTACATTCAAATTTAATTTAAATGAAGAATTATTTATTTTGAATCAAACATTTTCTCATTTATTTGGCCATGAATATGCTCGTTTAGTTTTGTTTGCCTGTCATCTAAAACTATTGAAAAATTCATACAGAATTCTACTGTGCAGTTATCTTGTACCTGCCCCAATATTTTTTATCAAGCTATATATAGTTATTTCCTCACTCAAGCAACTGGGTGTTAGTCACAGGATGTTAGTACTGTTAGGTCTGGCACTTAAATAAAAAGTAGAAAAGGTGGAAACACCAATTCAATTCTAACTTAAAAAAGCATGACAAGCTAAATCTATCAAACTAGATATTGGCTGAGTCCAATGATTTCCTGTGATGATAAGAGGGGGTGTAGTTTGCTGAGTAAAAAGTAGAGAAGGTGGAAACACCAATACAAATCTATCTTAAAACAGCATGACAAGCTAAATCTATCAAACTAGATACTGGCTGAGTCAAAGGATTTCCTGTGATGATAAGATGGGGTCTAGTTCGCTGAGTAGGCGCAAACAAATGTCAATTATCATACAAATTGAACTAAATTTCTTTCATCATGGACTTAATTATGATTGAGTAGTGACTGTCATAACTTCCATGTGGTCTATAATTTTGGGGTTCAAGGTTCTAGATATCTTCAAGAATTTCTTAGTGAGTCAGTCAGGCTTTGCTTATGTCGTTCTTGATAAAAGTATTATTTGTAAGCCGCTAAAATTACGCAGTTCTGTGTATCTGTCATCAGAGGCTATTGAAACCCTTGGCAGATTTGCTTTTTGCATCAACTTTGTTGAATTAAATAACATCGAAAAGAATTTGGCAAAACCTAAAGTAGCGAATTATTCATTAATGATCACTTCTTCACAAATGAGCACTTCTTTACAAATGATCACTTTGTAGACACTCAATTGCTGTTTAGTTACTTAGTGGCTACAAAGTTCAGCTATGGGATGTTTCCAAATAATTTAAACACCCATCACATATGGCGCACATTTTTGGAGCTGTGCTCGATGGTAATTTGGACTTGTGCGTTGCTTTCCTCTATTACGAGAGTACTTTCAGAAATCCACATTTTGAAATCTTCACTAAAAATACAGACTAGAAAAATAAAATATCAGGGACAATTTAGATCTGATATGTATTTTGTTTTCATATATTTATGTATATATTCAGAATTTTTTACAATTTTGACTGTTGCTTGTAGATGGCTCGATACCCTCGCTTGCGAGAAGAGACTGAACGAATAATCACTACGTACATTCGTCAACGGGAACAAATGTGCAAGGAGCAAATCATCCTGCTCGTCGATTGCGAACTCGCTTACATGAACACCAACCACGAAGACTTTATCGGCTTTGCCAAGTAAGTTACAACAAATCTTCTGTTAGACTCGTCTCGACAAGGTGTAGGGATGCACAACCTTTTCGTTTTCTTACAATCGGTAAATGATAAAGACATTGATTCGTGATTAAATTTTTCGATCAGTTATCCAAGAACTTTGCATTCACTATTTTAAACTATCTGGCTCATCGGAGCCTTTGGTGTCATTCTAGATGACATCAATATTATTTTAATGGTGCAAGAATTCAATTTGATCACCCCTCGGATTTCTAACTTTTCAACGTGATTAATCCACTGTAGATGCTGACGGCAATTACTTCTGATCGGTACAGCTCTATGTGCTTTTGTGAGCTAGAAACTAGAATGTGTGATGCTTTTGTGGCAGTGGGTTTTGCATCGCTGCTTTCGCATTGAGGAGACTGGATTGTTTTTGTTTTGTGTTCCTTTCTTGATTTATAGAAAGTAAAAAAACATCTATTACTTAAAAATTGGGGTTTTTGTAATACACAGTGTTTGTTTTTGTGTTTTTTGTTAACTTTCACGCAAAGTTCAGTAAAATAATCGTTTTACATGCACTGCATGGCTGCACCAATTAGTCTAACCAACAAGGAATGTGAGTAAAATTACTCTTGGTCATCAATTTCACATGGGTTCGATCCCCAAAATGACAGTATGTTTGTTTGAGAATTTTTCAGATCCTTGTGAGTCATTTCGAGTGTGCTAAACTCAGCTTTTGCTTTTTTTTCTGCTTTTTCTGTGGTCACCCTATAACTCCTTTTTTTATGAGATTCAAAAAGAAAACTTTGATTCCTTCCCTGGAGCTATCAGGTAGATAAACATTTTGATCATAAATAGCCGGTTGATTAGATATCTCACGCTTTTTTTGTTTAGATCGTTCAATGAGATACCTTCCAAATCTAGGTGCAGTCAAGTTAGAAAGTCGTCATGTTGATAGCATTGTTGACAATAGGTAAGAAAGCAGTCAGCTAATAACAGAGCTTGGAATTTCTTACAAAATGTATAAAAACCATCCAGCCTCCTCCTGCGTTTCTTGTTCAACCTCGTCGCGGTTTCCGAGTGCTGCCGAGATTTTGTGCCGTGTTCGGTGGAGGGAATTGTATTTTGTGTCACATGTGCATTTGAAGTGTTGTATTCAGTGCGCAGCAAACGTCTGAGAACTCCAACAAAGCTGGCCGTAAGTTGGGTAACCAAGTGATTCGCAAGGGCTACATGTGCATCCATAACCTCGGCATCATGAAGGGAGGATCGCGCGACTATTGGTTCGTCCTCACCTCGGAAAACATCTCGTGGTTCAAAGATGAGGAGGTTAGTTAATCGAGCCAGAATATTAACTGTTCTGTGGTTTCTTCAAACTGCAGATTTACTCATGCCATGTGAATGTGACGAAATAAATTTTTTCCCACAACGATTGCAGATTCTAACTTAATTACTACCACTATGTTACGCGTAACTATTGCAATGTTTCAGGTGTTTTCATTTATTCATAAGCGACTTCATTTGTGATATCCCAATATTATCTAGTTAGCTTAATGGACAAGAGGTCAGTTTCTGATTGAATCCTGTTTGTATCTTTGAATTCTTTTGCAAAATAATAATTGTTCTTGTCACCTCTCTGTGCATGCCAGAGCTACCTACCGATTCTTCATCAATCAACTGTATGGCTTACAACTCGATATTTATGAGCTTGAAACTAAAATGAAATTAATAAGCTAATTGAGGCAGATCTGTTTCTTATATCTTCTTAACACTATTTGAATCAATTACGCATTTGTTTCCTTATCATTCGAGTTGCTCATAGCTCTTTTACGTGCAATTTCAGGAGCGGGAGAAGAAGTACATGCTTTCCCTGGACGGACTAAAACTGCGAGACGTCGAGCAAGGCTTCATGTCTCGTCGACCAATGTTTGCGCTGTTCAATCCCGAAGGCCGAAATGTCTACAAGGTAATTGTCCCCTGCCCTTAAATTTGGCTTCCTGTAGAATTGATTCCATGTCTAAACTAACTTTCTTTTTGCCGTGTACAGGACTTCAAGCAATTGGAACTAAGTTGCGAAAACCAAGATGACGTAGACTCGTGGAAAGCATCGTTCCTTCGGGCTGGCGTCTACCCCGAGAAAGCCACCGAGGCAAACAATGGAGAGGAGGTAAGCTGCAGCACCGCAATGTTGATGCCAACTTCTAATTAACGCCGATCTCTTCTTTCCTATATCGTCGTACACTTTTCACATTAAAAAACTTCTTTCTGGTTCCAAGGGTTATATTTCCAAAGGTTGTCACTTGTCTTTGTTGACAATTCAAATTTATGTGGTCGTTATTTGGCTTCGTCTGGTGGGGTAGATATTTTTTCTTTATCAAATGGTTCAAAAACTTAAAATTACTATTAATTCCTTCATCAGCTAATAGGAAAACCATTATTTTATTTGGAAATATTAAAACAATAATTTAGAAAATTCACAAGGGTGTGGAAAGCCATATAATTCACTTTTGAAGCGTATTGGCTTAAGTCGTGCTTTTCAGCTTTGTGTTGAGCTTGAGATAAAAAGCGTCATGCTCATTTAATGCCTTTACACAAAGCTATATACACTTTTGTGATCGACTGTAGTAAGACAGAAGAACTCTTTTGACGCTTTTGATTGTTAATAGATTCATATTACGCGTACCCATTCTCTTGTGTATCCAGCAGGCCCGAAGGCTTACTAGCTCAGTAAGTGAGACGGATTCTGATGGCGAAGTCATCGAACAAAGAAGGAACCCGTCGGTGCTGGTCTATCTATCTTTCTATTGTGCTTGTACACTCAAACGAGCCACACTCCCCAGCCATTTGCCACACGTGGTTACAATATAAATATTAATGGTTATAAACATTTTGTTGGCGATAGTGTACGGGAGGTACTTTGTCCATCCTACTGGTAGAGCAGTAACTTGTTTCATCAGACATTGTGCAAGCATGGGGTGTGGCTCATTTCTGAGTATGAGTATAAGTTTTCTTGCATCTTACACTAACTGATTGGGTGACCTTTACCGTTTGTTTCAACACTTACACATTTTGGGTGCTTCCTGCATTCGCTGTCCTGTGAGCAAATGATATCATTCAAATTCCATGTTTGGGACGAAAACCCATTTTGGTTCCACTTGGCAGGAGAGTTGTTGTCCTACAAGCTTTATTGACTCTAGATTGGCTTTGACTTAAAACTACTATTTTTTTTTTCTGTTTTTGATGAAGTTGGTCTTTAGCTCACCCCCTTTTTACTCCTGTTCATTTTCAGTGCCATTTCTAATAACTTTAATTGATCTTGTGTCTGTCTTTTTGTCATACCTTCATTCAGGATGGCTACGAGGTTTGTGATACCCAGAACATTTGTAGTTGGTTGACCATTTGTTTTTGACTTGCGTAGTAGTTTGGGATTTACACGTAGAACTTAGTTTTTGGTTGTTTTTTACTGGATAATTGAGTCTGAAAGGATTTTTTGGAATTGCTAACTAAGGCTTTGGCTTTGTAAATGATATTTTTTGGTCACATAGGTGAACAAATCTGTCGATATTGGTCATTTTTTGCACTGGATAAGTGACTTCCTGTAATTTATTCACTTACACAGTGTGAATAATCTGATAATCTGGTAGAAAAGTATAATGTCAATCATTAAGTAGATTAATTTCAATGATTTTTTAATGTTTGCACTCCGTTAGATGTTTACCAATAGCTGTGTTTTTAGTTTCATTTCTGTTAAGAAGTTTGTAGGTTTACTAATTCAATTTGCCGTACTTTTAAAAATACGTTCGATGAGTCGATTACGACTTGATCAATACCAAATTACCATACATGGACATTGCACGAAACTTATGTAGCTCAAAGAGACGCCAGTCCTGGAATCCAGTGTTTATAGCTTCGATTTGTTTTAAGCAGGGAGGAAAGCAGGACAGCGCTTCCATGGACCCGCAGCTTGAACGTCAAGTGGAGACAATCCGCAACCTTGTCGACTCCTACATGAAGATCGTGACCAAGACCACTCGCGATCTCGTACCAAAGACCATCATGATGCTCATCATCAACAACGCCAAAGACTTTATCAACGGAGAGCTACTCGCACATCTATACGCTTCTGGTGACCAGGTAAAGATTTAAACGATACCATCTTATGTTTCAGTTCTTTTATCGTTTCTGTTTCTTTTCTATTTTGAAATAATTCTCAAGAGTACAATGCAACAAGAATTCAAACCTTATACTCTCCCTCAAAATTTACTTTATTGAGTTTTTTTCCCGTTGGTCATAGTAGTAAATTTAGTGTAGAAGCTAAAAAAAAAACCATCTGCAAACATATAATTTGGTAAGCTTAGGATTCTAGATATGATTGTAGCTAATTTTTGATTTTGTAATTGCCATAAAGAAATTTCTTTCATTCCCAACTGTCAACAAATTGCTTCTAATTTATTTTTATTTTCTAAATTTCTGCCATTTCCTTGACAGGCTGCTATGATGGAGGAAAGTCCAGAGGAAGCCATTAAGAGAGAGGAGATGCTGCGAATGTACCACGCGTGCAAGGAAGCTTTGCATATAATTGGTGACGTGTCGATGGCCACCGTTTCAACGCCTGTTCCTCCACCTGTCAAAAACGACTGGCTGCCTGCGGGACTTGATAACCCAAGGTAAACACTGCAAGATACGTAAAAACCAAACGACATTATTATGTGAGCCCAAAATTCAACCGGATGTTTAAACATCCAATATAGGCTGTATTTTAAGGCTCCATATATGTCCATATATGTAAAGTTTGTAGTGGTATGCGCAGTCACTATAAAAACCCTTACCACAAGTTGGCGTGCTTGTATCATGGTAACTTTTTAAGGCTTTGATATGCTGTTTTAATCTTAAAGGAATAAAAACAAAGATTATGGGAGGGAAAAAGTAAGAAAATTAAAACTATATTTCATAAACATCCTTTAGAAATTCTTGATCCATGCATCTATATTTAGACCACTAAAGCTAGTTTTTTATATTATCCAAATGCTGAATCATATTTTAGATGAAATCTTATTTAATTTGCAAACGCTTGCAATGCGCGGGGTATTTTATTATTATGAACACTATAAACGTCTCAAAAATTGATGCCCAATCGTCTCAAAAAGCCAGTGTCCAAGTAGCTCAATGGGTTGGAGCAAAACCCGCGATGCCAATAGGTGGAGATCGGGGTTCGAGTCCTCGTTTGGGCATCAATTTTTTAGACGTTTAGAGTGTTCATAATAATAAAAAAAACATATCTCTAATCATTGGTAGTGGAGCTATTGACAATTAGTGACCACCTTTTCCTGACATTTCCAGGCTGTCTCCGCCGTCGCCAGGTGGCCCACGGCGCGGAAACATGCAGCCGATGGCGGCTCCGATGGCGCGGCAACCTCCCGTAGTTCCCGCGACCGGCAGACCGGCCCCCGCCATCCCCAACCGGCCAGGACCTGGAATGCCCCAAGGACGACCCCAAGCGGGAGGCTTGCCACCGCCCCTCATACCATCGTGAGTAAACATCACTGCGTTCACAAGCACTTGGGAGAGGGGAAGGGGGGATTTGACAGTTTGGTGCTTCGTGTATGATCGTTATTCCAATGTGCGAATAAGACTAAGCAAATGAAGGGCAAAATTAGTCTTGTTTGTAGATGTGAATATGTGCTGAAGCGCTGTTATTACACGCGGACGATTCACAACCTCTCTGATTTCGAATTTAAAGTGTCTAGGGATAATAGTCGGCAACTTTGAACTCCTAAAGTATATGTTTAGCTAGATAATTTTTCATTGTGAAACACACTGTTTCCTCGGTCTGAAATATTTTGTTTATTTTCGAATCCGCTGAGAAAGAGATAAAAATATGTGGCAGAACTTTCTGTAAATTAATTATATTTTTGGTGATCATATTTCTTTGCAGTTACTTTTGATTGATGAGATCTATGTTGCAATGGCTTAAAAAAACAAAACAATAACATCGTCCCATTAAATTTCGGTTGAGACGGGTTGTTAATCTGCCGCTTGTACATTTTTTTCCAAACTGTCGTGGCTCTTCCACTTGATTTTTATTGGTTAAAAATCATGGCTTCAAAAGGGATTGTCTTCTTTGCAGCAACATTTTGATTTTAAGTTAATAAAGATAGGAATGCATTCAGTTCACAAGGTTCATTTTAGCACTGCAGTAAACCTCTCAGTGTCATGTCGGACGTCCAAGTAGTTTGAAATTAATTGGGCACCGCTGAACAGATCAGCTAAAATCAACTTGGTAACTGGATGCAGTCCTCACTTTACCTTACTACGGTAATATTGGCAGGTCTATCAAGGAAGCTACTTTTTGTTATACTGTGTCACATTTTATTGATTGTGTGGGACCTGCACAATTTTTTAAGTCTTCTTTTCTTCCTTGAAAACCTTTGTTTTAATATGTGTTTCTTATTCTTTTCTTATACCTCCACATTGCGTCTCGTCTCTCACATGGCCATTATTTCCTACTCGTGGTGCGAAGACCCAGCAAAGATTTGATTACGTTTTGATTTAATAACGATTCAACCTTTTGTTGATTTTCATATTGATTTTTATCGTTACGTATCGTTGACTTGGTCTGCCTCGTCAAAAATGAAAAGTTTTTGCAATATTTAGGTGTCTATTCCTTGCTTTTTGTATGTACGGTCATTTTGTATTTAAATCACTCGCCAATGTTAAGAAACTGAGCAGCATTTTGTACAGCTATCTGTAAAACTGTATTATTTGTAAGACCAATTTTAAACGATTATCTAATTTTTTATAAATTGTCGCCGTTTTACTTTCCCAGCAATAAAGTATGCAGTACAAGTCATAAATGATGTTTGCTGTATTCTTGTAGTTATCAGCCAGTAAATGCATTTTGATTGCTTTTTGTTTTGAAATATCCAAATTAATAGTTGCTTTCTCCCTGCTTCAGTAAATTAACATTGCCGAGTGTGATAAATCGTGTGAAGGAATGGGCGTGGCGTTAATTGCTGGATGTTGTGCTGCCCATTGACTGCCTTTTTGTCTATCTCGTGTGCGGTTGCTGTGGTTTTGGGGTGATTTGTGGCGTGGTTTCTTCTTTCCAGGCGGCGGCAATAACTGCATGAATGACGAAACTAACCGACATCCTAGCCTTACTAACCGCTTTGCAGTCCTTTTTCGCTTAAAAATTCACCAACATATTCAACTAACGCTGAAACGCAGTCATAAGATTAAATAGAATCCTGAACCTTAGAAAGAAAAAATGGTTAACAGAAACAGGTTTTGAAAATGGACGCCCCATTGCCTAAGATTTAGGCTCAAGTCCATTGCTATCACTTACTTTTGTTTTTGTTCGACTTCTACGTGCCAATCCAATCCAGGCCATGAAATAGTTATCTTATCTTGGGCATGATGAAGGATATTTTCATAATAAGTAATGTTTAATTATAGCAATGGTTATATTCATTTCTAAGTAGGGTCTGAAATTTAACAAGACAATGAGTCAACTATTATTCCAAAAAAAATGCAATATAAACTGTTAAGAAATGCAAAGTTAATGTCAAGTTTTGAATGTGCTTAAAAAAAGATCTTTAAGTTTTTTTCCCTTGTAGTTATCAGTAGATACATACTGTTCTTTCTTGAAATCTTACATAAATGTGATCTTGTGTTGGCCAACTGTACATTGTGAATATAAAACAAACGCCACGTTACGTTTAGAATGTAAAAATGTTGTTCAAGCCACTTACTCTGTCAAAAGTGGCCGTATCTCTTCTCAAGTCTTTCAATAGATTTAGGTTGCGTGGCAGAACTAAGTAAATGATTCCTGCTCTCCAAGATTTCATGCTTCAATTGAATTCCTTAACCTCAAATCACCCAGAAATCTTGACTTTCATTGGGAAGGCTAAGGGTGACTTTCTGAATACAAACCCTTGTTCAATGCTAAATATCTGAGAAGAATATGATAATATCGCAATATTTGTGCCAGTGAATGATGTGCATTTTGAGGTTAGTCTATGTTATGTTAGCCACAGTCATTGAAGCAAGTAGCCTTGGCTCGAGTAGGGATCTCGTTTGGATTCCCGCTAGCTTCGTAGTATATCGCGTTGTTGTTGTTTGCGCCGCAGCCGATCGCAAGGCCAGGGCATGGGCCAGGGAATGGCAATGCCGCAGATCCCACAACGAGTCCAGCAAGCGGTCGGCCAAGCCGTCACCACGGCTGCCGTCAACGAAATGATGAACGCGTTCTCCAGGACAAAGTCCAAGTAGGACGTCTGTCTGGAATCGTGCCGGCTCGCTTATAGGTTTTTTGTTTATCATTGTTGGCCTGCACACATGTCGTCAAGTAATTTAGGTCTTACACTACAGTCATCGATGAGTCGTGCGATATCAAATGATATTAATTAACGGATTCGTAAGTTTGTTCTAGCTGTATTACTATAAGTATTAGTAAGTGTTCAAAATGTGAAAAAAAAATATATAAAAAATATCGAGACGATCATGGCAAAAGAATATAGTTTTATGCATGCTGTGTGAGAATATTATTTAACTTGCTTCGGTCACATTGCCGTGAATGGAGGGTATCGGTTCATTGAAAACTCCCGGTGAACGTTTAAAACTTGCCACCTTTGTAGCATCGAGACGAGAATATGTTCCAGAGTAAAGTTCTATTGTTTTTGAACAATTTCTGTCCACTTATGTCATGTGTACTTGCTGTTACATGTAGGTAGCGTAGCTAATAATCAGATAGTTGAATATATAAATATTTTTATCTTGAGGGATTCTAATTTCTAAATGTTATGAAGTTTTATATAATAGCGTTCCGTGCCACTGAAAGAAGTTCGTAGGCCTATTATATCTCGTGCACCAATTCTTTTTGCGTCATTCAGCAGGTTCGCATGACTACATACTCTGTTGCCTGTTTGATAAAATATAGCTTGGATCTAATCAGAAAATGCATGGCTAATCTGAATTCTGAATGATGTTACAAAAGATAATCACACTTAAAAGAAAGTAAAGTAGGCAATGTTAGATAATTGCACATGATATAAGTGTATCAAATTCCAGTTTGCAAATAATGGCATCAATGATATCGATTGGGTCGTTCTCGAGACGATATCACATTTACTTTCAATACATGGATTTAGATCTGAAAATGTTAATAAAGCTTTATTCAAGCTAGAGATAAAATCACGCTCTAACCTATAAATAGATAGTAGAAATAATCTACCTAATTTAGATCTTAGAAGCCTGTTTCACTGCTTGAGGAGTTAAAAGTCAGAAAGCATTTATGACGTGACTGCCACGACAGACATGATACCACATAGACTAGCTCAATACACGATGATAGTACTAGTAGGGTAATATAAATAGTCTTCAAATAGTATTGCTAACAAGATTTTGACTGCAAAGGGCAATTTTGTATATTATTTTACAATTTTATATATGAATTGTTAATCTTGTCAGCCAATCCGTTGCCTAAGGTATTTTTACGTTGTTTCCTTTTAAATGCAGTCGTATTTTTCCTCGCCATGAATGCTTAGTAAATGAAGTACGATAGAGGTACATGGATATGCCTACTTCTTTATCAATATGTGAAGTTTATTTTGATATTAAATTGATCTATTTTGTGCTGTGTCTTGTTAGTCATTGCAATTTTCAGTAGGTTTCTGCATGATCGTACGCTCTCTCATCAAGTTACCAATTTGTTTTTGAATATTGGTTGAAAATATAGAACATAATACTTCACTTGATATTTAGGGAGAAATAAAACATAGCTACGTAATATTTGGAATAGACATCTCTTGGTGTGATAGCATATCAATGTGTTAGCTAGAAATGCTCTAGCGGTTTCGTTGCGAGAAAAGCAGGGAAGTAAACGACCAAACTAGAAAGTTCGGTGCTTTTCTTGGAGCGAAATTCTCTAGCGTTCCTGTGTCATAAAGGGAATACCTATGAAATCTCTCTATCGTTGTGTGTAGTAGGATTTTCCTCGTAAATTGTCTCATTGTTTGCAGTTGTAACAACTTGAACGCACATTTTAAGGGCAAGATGTTTCCGTAAATGTACTATTTTGTATCAGATACATGTCTGATTTATTGCAACAAAATTTATTTACCAAAATATGGATTCCTTGCTTTAACTTATGGTTAAAGTTGTACAAGTGCAGATATGTTACATAATTACTAAATACTAATTATATTGTATGTTCTATATTCAACCATATGTACATTCTGCAGTGTTGGTCTTTAAGCATCAAATTTTGTCGATATCGTATGGTTTACATGCGTTGGCACTAGGCATAATTTTCAAGGTGATCATGGGGAAAAGTTGTGTCAGTCGGTACTCGATCGTAATCTGTACATTCCTGGCACATTCCCATCATTATTAAATAGTATTAAATAACTATGCTTAGGTGGATATTAATAACTACTTACATAATTCAAAAAATATATTATCTACATGTACAGTCATAATACCATAGCCCCAAAATAACAATGAAAAACAATAAGTAACAAATAAACAAATTGTAGATATTACACTCTTTAAAACGTAGCTGAATAAGTATCTTTAATGTATACAAGTCAATTATAGTTTGGTTATGTGGGAAGCCAGAAAGAACTAAGAAAGTGTGCATCTTTTGGTGGTGGATGAGCAAATGTCTGAAATATTAGATCGACTACGAGTTTATCTGATTATTTCAGATTTTTGAGTTAAAGCACCTTCGGTGTTCTTTGCCAATATTGGGGCTTTGGTCCATTACCAAAGTTCTTTGTCAGGAAAATTGACCATCTGTTGGCTACGATGTAAATAGAAAAAATAATCCTCGTGTAGAGACATCAGTATGCTTGCACTGGAATGGATCACCATAATTGTTTCTTGCTTCGTGTAAAAAGTAATCATTTATCACAAATTAAATCACCGATTGATTTGGACTATAAAATTATACACAATATGTCCTCTGAGGCAATCAATAACCTCATACTCCCAACCTTTTCATAATTTTCTTTCTGTAAATTTTATACCAGATATCAATTTCTTTTGTTGTTGTGGCATCAACTATGATTTACATCAATTTTTATTGCTAAAAAAAACCTTAAAAATGGGCTTCCATACATATGACTTGAGATTGAAACACGATAAAGCAAGCCTTCGAAATTCCTCTCAGTAATTAAAATCAAATACATTAATCATTTGTTAAAAAATCTGATTTATCGAAGAGATATGAATTTAATTTCATGGCTGAAGGAGTTGACACAATGATTGGTAGCAAAGTACAGCCCAAATCCATTGACAGTTTGAGTTAAGTGCTGCACGCAAAATAGGAAATTGCACCAATGTAGATCAAGACATAAAATACACTGTAATTGTAATAGTTTTGCCATGAAATAAAATCATGTTGAGCTATGAAAGTGTGTTTTGCCAAGAAATTAATACCGCACGACTGAAAAAAGTGTTGCTTTCGAGACTTTTCGGCAAGGAACATTTTCAAAGGTTTTGGGTCTAGCTGAATAATCACAACGTAGCTTAGCCAGGAATGGCATTTGTTGAAATGGCCAGAAATTATCTCGCGTGTTCGATGAGAGTGAACTTCATCACTGCGTCATGCAAGTGCGCCAGAACTCTCCGCGATTACTGTAGATAATTTGCGAATAATATTTAGAAAGCTACATTGTATATTCATGTAAACTATTATTGTTGTTAAAGAAAGACACTACCCTTCACAATATTATAAAATGTTGTTATAATAATCACTCGTTGGTTACTTAAAATTTAAAATAAAATATGTTTTACCAACGAACAAACTTTACTTACTTATTAGTGCCTTTATAGTCTTTGTAGTGCATTCTTTTTTGGTTGTGGGATATTTTGCCCATGGAAGGTTTCTGACATTTTTACTCCTAATAAAGATGATGTTGAGTAATTCCTAAGTAATACCGTACTCCCATAATCCTAATGTTAAGCTGTCTTCACGAAAAATAGCTGCCAAATGAAAAAAATGGTAGATGCTACTAGGTGAAGTGAACATCGTTCAATATATCAACATGTTTTATTTTGCTATTTTTCGAAATTTACTTGCATTTGAGACTGATTTTTGCTCAATTCATATGTGTTAATGCTAAAGAAAACGATTGATGTACATGTATAGATATTTTGAGTCATATTTATTGGTTGCTAATGACATCGGGAAGCACCTACTGTTACTATGCATTGCCAGCTGGTTTGCTCGGCAGAAAGTTTAACATTAGTGCTGACACTCTCACTTTACTATGAATTCAATGATAGTTATCAACTAACCCATTAACGCCCAAGAGAAAACTACTTGCAAAAATTATGTTCAAATGTAATTGATTATGACATATTGAACAAAGTAACATATAAGAAAAAAATTGAAAAAAAAACCTCAAACTTTTACAGTTCAATACTACCATATAATTTCAAAAAAATTAATTACTTTCATAATAATCATAGAAAGAGTACACAAAATCACGCTTCGAACACAAGCGTGTACAGTGGGCGGTGATGGGTTAAGGCCTGAAATATACCATAAAAAATTAAAGGTTCCTGACCTGACCTGATATTGTTTTGTGCATGCTTTTGAAGTGGACGCATGTTATTCTATCTGGTGGGCTGCGACTACTGTTTTACTTTTTGTGCTTCTGTTTTCCCTTCTAAAAGCACTATTTAACCATCTGCTTTTTCATTTGTGCAACTTCCTGTGATAGGTATTTATTTTTAAATTTGTAACTGCATTATTTATTTTAATTCCCTGTCTATTTCTTAGCAACGACACACATCCTTTTACATATGATTGAGTTTATTTTATTATTTGTGCAATTTTGTAGGCGTCCCGTCCCCACTATTCCCCCTCGCCTGCCGGACCGACCCCACATTCCAGCGCGGCCCCAGTACTGAAACTTCGCTGAGCCACTCCGCGATCTTGCCGTTGAACGGTGAGTGCGGCGTTAGGCCGTAGCCGATGGCAACGAAATCGAGAAAACTGTTGTGATGACATGTCTTTGATAGCAGATGAAATAAGCTATTGTGGCTTTCACTATTTATGTTATGTGTTTTCTGTATATCTGATAATTTTTGCCAATTTTAATAATTACCATTTTTTTTCATTGTGTTCAACAGATTTTAATTGGACGTATGATTTTGTTTACCTGTTAACAATGTCTCTATGAGCTGTATACGTGTTGTGTGAGTATACCAATCAAAAAAGAAAATTTCATGTTTAGACGTAAAAGTTTGCTTTAAAATCCTTTGAACATCACTACTTTTTTTGTCAATTCTTAAGACATGATATAGATATTTTTTTTTGTTATATGCATTGCCACAATGTATGGCAACTTACTATCCAACCAAAACGTACATAAACTCAGTATTAATTTTCCTTCGGAGCCAGGAAACCCCAGGAAAGAAACACTTAACATTTTTAAGTTACATGTGAAAAACATGCAAAATTTAGAAGTTCATTGTAACTATGCTTTAAAAGAAAACGATAACACTCTTTTTGGCAAGTATGTGGGTGTAAGGGTATACATAAATGTAATATATACATCAGACCAATTAACTTGTAAAGTAATTTCTTGTGC
Organism: Protonemura montana; assembly: GCA_947568835.1. Classification (NCBI taxonomy): domain Eukaryota; kingdom Metazoa; phylum Arthropoda; class Insecta; order Plecoptera; family Nemouridae; genus Protonemura; species Protonemura montana. The sequence goes on along the minus strand of OX387603.1, from coordinate 19,743,829 downwards.
AAACTCTGTGTAGATTTATGAATTGTGAATTGTAAAATACCTTGAAAAATAAGATCCTACCGCTAATATAGTAATATTTGTAAATTTACTGTATGGCGTAAAAGTGTTGCAAAAACCACTACGACTGATAAGTTTTTTATTATTTTGTGTACATGGTTTTTAGTTCAAGCAAGGACCTAAAAATCCTACTGACCATAGTTTAATTTTTTCAAAAATGGTGATACACTGCTAATAAGGGTTTTGATTATATTAAATTGCAGTTTTACAATTGGTGATCACTTAAAATTTGAACAAATTTCAAATGCTATCAGGATCCCGAACTGATGAAGTTTTATGTGAGGCAGGTAGTCGTGAAACTGTTAGGTATTGAGAGGACCTAGTCTACATTTCCAATTCAGCTGTCTTGCTACGATCTTAATTTAATCCGATGATTGTGTTGATGATATATTGTGATTCTTGACTTAAAAATTATATATTTTTTTCTTTCGATTCAGTTCTCGTAGTAAAGTCAGGCCTATATACTACTTTTGATTAATGAAAACAAGATAGACGGGTTGTCAGATCTTGTGCTTTGAATTACCATTGTCAGATTTAGCTTTGAAATGTTGGCTCTCTTTATAATTTTTACCTAGCATGAGACTTTTGTATGAAGATGAGCGTAGTTATTTAATCACATTCAGGTATTATATTAGTCAATAATGTATAGTGCAGATTGTGATTAATAATTATTCGAGGACACTAAATGCCCAACTTAATCTAAAGAACTAGTTCAAAATTAATGTCCAGCATGGGTTGCGTTTTAAAACCCGCGGGATATATTGGCTTAATTAGGCTTCTACTAAAATCTACTGCGCAAAATTGGTCCAGTAAGTCACAGAATACTTTTTGTTGCCGTGACAGTAGGTTTTGAAACACCTAGTACAGTAGGCGCATTGTTGTGGTTATGGAATGGGTCCAGTAAGATTTGCCTCCAGGCCCAGTAGATCCATTAAGCTTCGAAATGTGACCGTAACTTATACAATTAAATTAAAAGCTTGTCTTGCAGATGGATTTCATGCATTGTTTTTATTTTATTTGTAATAAGAGAAATTTTGAGATTCCTATGTTCCTCAACAAACGGATAATAAAATTATATTTTTCCGTCTTATTTTTCATTTGAAAAGGAGTGGGGATATGTTTTCTTGCAGAGGGTCTGCTACTTAAGAATTACTCATTTTCTTAGCATCAGAGTGACACGCAGCCTAGACTTTCCATATTTTGATTTGGTTTCAGCTCAGCTTAGACCTGCCTTTAGGCAATAAAAACATGTATCAATATTATTCTGAAACTGTCAACAGGAGAGGAATCATGTCTTTAAAGTCAATCTGCAAGTTGAGCTTAGATTTGTAGAAGTTGAAGTTGAAGTTTGTAGAGTTGAATCACCTTTGGCCTACTAAAAATCTAAATAGAGTTTTATTATTAATTCCATGTACAAAAATAGGATCAGTGGATGTCTAAACCATTACGCGTAACAAGTTATATGTACACTTTGCCAAATAAACCTGTGTGTTTAGTTATATTTATAGCAGTCTGCGATGAATACATCAAACACCTAACTAGTAGCTAGATATCTGCTCAAGAATGTAATAATTTACCAATAGTTAGCATATTTATTTTTGTACCATACTGATAATGGGACTGCATGCTATTGATGTACTGGGGCGAAATCAGTTCCCTGAAAGTTGTGTTTATATTCTGACTTTCCCAACTTAGGATTCAATCATTCATGGCTACTCGATCTAGCATGGATGCAAATAGGAAGGATATTTATTTTAACCCTGCAGCAGTCTTACAGCAATGCACTCGTTGGTTATCTGTTAATTTATGAAAAGATGCATTTAGATTACCAGAAAATGTACATTCAGACAACTATGCAAGAGATATATTACATTTTGATGTGTAAACTTCCATAATATTTGTGATAATTGATGTGTAAATATATAAATAACTGACAAGCTCTGGTATTTATTTTTTTCTCCCTTCCAAACGATCAAAAAGCAATTTGTTATATTTTTGGTATCATGTGACAATTAGTTGATACATCATTAAGTGCTGTCAATTCTAATTTATAGCTAACAATAGCGAAATTGCGTTGCAAGAATTTTAAACCTAACCTGCTTTGTTGTACTGTGGAATAATTGGATTGTGAATTTGCCGCCTTTATTAGTATCTAATCTAGCCACCACCAAGCACTGCTGTAGCCTGTCCTTCCGGCGGCTGGTTTGAAGTAACACGTTGTCTATCATCTGCCTAAAGATACTGGCACAATGATACTAGGATATAACCTTTAAAACAGTGCAACTTCAAGAAAACATGTCCTCAGTGGGTAAGTTTAATGTTAGATTTTATTGATGTGATGTTCATATGTACATGAATACAGGAAAACTTTCTTTTATTACTGTCAGGAATACACACAGCACTCTACTGATATTCCCCCAGAGGTTTCAGCGTCAGCTCGTGGCACTAAAAAATAAAAATACACACAGTTAGGTGAATGATCAGTGTGAAAAAAAAATTCAGCGTATTATTTTGGGTCCTGTGATAAGGTAGAAGCAATAAATTCTTACTTGGACTCTAGGGCCGGTAGACAGAACGTAAATAACGCCCTCTGAAATATCTTCGGGCTCGAGACATGGGTACTTGTTGTACAAGTCAACGTTGGCATCTACAGTAGCATTGTCCATTATTTCGGTACGCACTGCACCGGGGCTTACGCTCTGAAAAATCGATGTTTATTTATATCTTTGTATGGGTTAACTGTACCGATGAGAAATGAGATCGATAATACCTATTCTGTCTGTTCAGCTGTGCAAATTTGAATAATGCTAGGATGAAATCTTATTTAAATTGCAAACGCTTGCAACGCGCGGAGTATTTTATTATTATCAACACTATAACCGTCTCAAAAATTGATGTCCCCGTTTGGGCATCAATTTTTGAGACGGTTATAGTGTTGATAATAATAAAAAATTAAGTAATACTATTTTCGAGTTTTTTCTTGTAAAGTGCTCACATGTAGGTATTTTTTTCTGTACAGAAATATTTTCATAACTTAGTTTGAAAAAAGCCGATAAAGTTTGGAAGTTAAAGTACTCGAATGAAAAATAACTTAAAAAAGATAATGTTATGATAATGATAACATTATCATGTTTTTAATTCAGATATCAGAAAAGTAGAGCTTACGTTGAGATACAATATAAAGAAACAATACTATGTACACAGTAAATATTCTACAAGCAGGTATCCTGTTATAAATCTTACCGTGATTTTGATATTGGTCTTGAGAGCCGCTAGCTCAGCTCGAAGTCCCTCTGTGAGTGCGGTGACGGCAAATTTACTTGCCGAATACATTGCGAAGCCTGGCAGACCTGCTACAGTGTGGCCAGCAATGCTACAAAAAAATGTTCGATGGTGAATTTTGGCACTCAATTTTTAATACTCTGTGATTATGTCGCTATTGCTTTTAAATTAGAATACAGTTTTCTTTGAAGTAAACTACAATCTTCCACCGCAGAATCTTGAAAAAATCTCAGGGATCGGAATTGTTTGAAATAGCTTGTAGTCTTTGGTACGGACCTGTTGATGTGTATGATATGACCATCATCGACCCCACGAGCCCGCATCGACTTGATTGTCTCTCGAGTGCAAATGCTTAGTCCCATGATGTTCACGTCCAAGATTTGTCGCCACTTTTGAGTGTCACCGTCTATAGATACACAAAGGAAAAAATAAAAAAGTAATTCCACTAAAAAGTTAATACATAAGAAAGACTGACTGACTAGAATATAAGGTTTTTAGAGTGAATTTACCTGCAAGGAAAGAGTCATGAACAACTCCGGCATTGTTTACAAGAACATCAACCCCTCCAAGGGTCTTGTTTGCCCATTGAAATGTTTCCAGAATGTCGCTTTCTTTCTGGAGGTCGCATTTTAATGGAAAGAGGACTCCTGGAGCATTCTTGAGCTCTTTTTTCATTTCCTAGAAACGATTTCAAATTAGTGACCTTCAAGATAAGTATTTAAATTTGAAGACTTTTACACTCATTTCTAGGACTGAAAAAGATCTTCAGTCAACATCATGGCTGAAGATAATTTAAGTCCCTCAATGCTGAGCATGAACCCTCTGAAAGCATATTATTTTTGAGCTCACCTCAATTCTTTCCACCCTCCTCGCCACGCCGATGACTTTCATCCCCTTGAGGACCAAATCCTTGACGATGGCCGCCCCGATGCCAGCACTGGCGCCCGTCACTAAAGCCACCCTTCCTGTCCAGCGGTCCATGATTAGCTAGTACTGCAGACTGAATGAATGCTAACCCGTGACAAAGTGTTGAATACTTATACCTGTGAAGGTGCATCTAGCCAGCATGCTCATTAGAATTTTTATCTTTGAGTTTCTGCTTGAGGAGCACTTGTTTTGAGATGATCTGACGCTTTATTTATCAGACTAATTGGATCACGAATATTTTTTATCAGCAGTTATCACATATGGTGCAATTTATTTTTTTATGCACACCTACATATGCCTGACGTTTGTATGCAAGAGTTAACCAACAGTTAATTTTTTGCATGTTATCACTTGTAGACGTCCTTGAATTCATTCACAAATTTGCAATCACGCGCTAAATCCTTTACTTGTGATTGAAACAATTATCGCGTAAACGTAGTATAATGGAAGGTGCCAGTCACCTTTCTGAATAGTTAGTAGCTTGATAATGCAGAATTACACAATGGCACAAGAGTGTTTCTTCAAAATAATATTATTTCCGTTTATTTTAGTGTCTGGCGACCAACAGTTTCTTTTATTGTGTAGTTCCGATAACTGGCGCACTAAAACAAACTTATAAACAACATTGTCGTTCTAGTACACAATGGTTGTTACAAAAACTATTTTCAAAGTACCAACCGAGTGCAATTGCTATGCTAGTGTTGTCCTAATTGCAATTTTTCTTATCAGATACTTACGGACACTTGTGATAAATTGTCATTCTCATAGATGTTGACTTTGACTATCATGTTTGTCGGTACACTCGACGATTTTTTCAAATTATATTGCACAACTTTGAGCCGAAGCTTGACTCTAAGCTTTCATGTCTAAGGAAGTTGAATCAGCAAAGGGAAATTTTCAACCAGTCATTTGCCAGATTAGCGACATATATCCAGCCTTCAGTAAAAATAAATGTAACAGGCGGATCGTCAACTAGCCAAAACTTTATCGAGATTTCATATTGCCTAAAAATGTGCATCAGACGATTTATCCCGTGGAATCAAACTCCTTCTCCGACTGGCCTGATGATCAATTCTTCAATCTAAAACAAACAATTCCCGTTTGCCGCTCATAAGAACATCCCGGCTACACTCAGTGATGACCAGCATTAATATATACTGGAAACAGTTTCACCCTGTTGTTTTACCTGGACATGAGGGGGCGTCCCTAGAACGAATAGGACCGCGTCGGCGATGTCCTTGGACTCCAGGCAAGGACATTCGAATATACTTGCCGCCACCTCCGGAGCGACTTTAGCAGAAGCCAAGATCTCCGTGCGAACCATCCCTGGACTTAAACTCTGCAAATCATGAACTAAACATAGGTCTGCGGTATTCTTCCTCGAAGGTTACACTGCGAAGAAACAAATATAATTCTGTTTCTATGGGTTTATCAAACGGCCATTCCGATTCCGCTCACGAGAATATCATCCCTAATAAGGAATTGACAAGAAAAGATGATTCCAGGTCACCAGCTTAGACTATAGAGTGAAATGCTGTTACTGTTTGCAGAGAGAACGTGGTCTAGGCTAAGAGACAGTCTAAGTAGGTACGACAGTTGTGGGGGTACGCGATATTGTTCGATGAGGAGAATTAAATCATGGGGGTTGTACAAAATTACACTCTGGGTGTATTCTCTGCATAACCATAAATGTATACCTAGTACATTTTTTTTTCTTTTGACCACCAGCATCATGTGATTATTATCAAATATGTTCGGTAATAGCTGAAGTTGAATCTTACCGTAATCTTAATTTTGCTCTTGCGCGCCAGCAGTTCGTTCCTGAGCCCCTGAGCTAGCGCTGTTACTCCGTGCTTGCTTGCGCAGTACATGGAGACGTTCGGTAAATTATACCCACTCGGTGGCCGGCGATGCTTTGGAGACACACAATTCTCAGTTGTACCATTGAGTTCATCAATCAAATCAGAGGGAAACAATTATCTGCTTAGCAAACGAGCCTTAATTTGCTTTGTTCTATTTTTTCTATTTTTAATCTGCTTTAATTTGGTGAGATTGCTTGCCACCCGTCTCCCCTCTACTGCTTCTATGCCAGAGGTATTAGTCCTAAGTGTTACCTGTTGATGTGAATGATGTGGCCGTCGTCCACCCCCCGGGATCTCATCGACGCCAGAGCCTCGCGGGTCCCGACGCTTAGAGCGATCACGTTCACCTCAAACAGGTCTCGCCACTCCCACGTCTTGCCGTCTGAAGAGACGAGTCCGTCAAATCACGCTCACTTTTTCGAATGCAAGCACAACTGTGTTGATGTGGCCAATAAATATTTATTTTACCAAGTAAAATAATCTTATTTAATACACGGCGTTCCCAAAACCGAATTAGAACGAATCTAATACAATAATTTTCGAAATATAATGTATATTGAAACTACAGTATTTAAACAGAATTTTTAGGATAAAAACCACTAGTAAAAAATGGCATCTCTTTTATCAGAATTCAGACTAAAGACTAATGGGCTGTCAGCTATTTTTACGCGGGTTTTTATTTTTGGAAATACGATTTCGTGATTGCCCCGGCAAGAGCTTTTATAAATGTTACCGTGCAGCGACGCCGGTCTGTAGATGCCTGCGTTGTTGACGAGGACATCAACGCCTCCCAAGTTGCTGTTTGCCCACTGAAAGGCAGCCACGACATCCTCTTCCTTAGTTACGTCGCACGAGAGAGGGTAGAGCTTCCCGGCAGAGTTTTTCAACTCTTTCTGCAAGGCCTGCCAAGATGGGGAGAGATCGCGGTGAACTGACAAATCTTCGCATTTCCTTGTCACGGTCGTTAGTTTACACTTTTGTCTCTTAATTTTTTAGAAACATGTCGTTTTCATGTATCGGAATACTGTGCAATCTTGTAATTTAATAACTCTAAAGGGTTTCTATTGGTCGAGATCCCAATACCATACTGAAGCAGCTTTCAATACTTTGCGTGCATCTTACCTCAATTCTTTCCACCCTCCTCGCCACGCCGATGACCTTCATTCCATTAAGGACCAACTCCTTGGCGATCTCCGCGCCGATTCCTGAACTTGCTCCTGTCACCAAAGCCACTCGACCTGCCCAACGCTCCATTTTGACAACACTACAGTTGCGCAATGCCGATGTCTTAGAGCTCTGTCTGCAATGCACACGCCATTGGGACTGAAGTGAACCTTGAAGATGAACTTCGATAGTTCAGTATCTCGTTTTCTCTCTCCTCTCTCCTCTACACTGGTACAATGAACTTGCTCCGAAGACAGAATAGAAATAAGCAATATATATGTTTTATTCTAGCGTCATATTCTGGAAGCACATATCATACATGGAAAAGAAAATTAGTAAAAAAATCGGTTATCTTGGACGAGTAGGACGAAGCATGTCATTTCAAACACGCTTACTTATCTATAATACAATTGTGAAACCTCATTTTACTTTTTGTGCGACCATCCGATATCAGGCATTTAGTACCGACATTGAGAGATTGCAAAAGTTACAAAACAAAGGTATGAGAGCGGAGCTAAAATGTGGAAGGAGGGTGCACATTGCAGATATGTTAAATATGTTAGGATGGCTCAATGTGAAAAACTGGATTAGTTATAATGGAATGTGTTTTATTTTCAAGTTAAAAAAAGGATTGTAGCCGGAATATTTTAATAAGAGCATGACCAAGTGTAGTGATATTCACAATTATAATACACGACAATGTACTCAATTATTTTTGGAGGGATGCCGTTTAAAATGTAAATCTGAATCATTATTTTATCTAGGGTTAAGGCAATTTAATAGCTTGCCACTACATGTTGTAGAGGCCATCTTTGACCCAGTGAGGTAAAAATGATTTTCTCTATCATTGTGGAGTCACAACTTCTACGAATATGAAAAGTATTTTTTTGCATCGAAGTAATTCTTGAATGTTTGATGGTTGTTTATCTTTATGGAACACTTGAAAAAACGGGTATTACATGGACGTACGAAACTAAATAAAAAATACAAACACATTTTTGAATGCCTATTCGTTGGTTTTCGCTGAGTCAAATACATTTTTCTTTTAATGCCAAGCTGTGTGCTCTCGTGACATTTTATTCCTCTGCAATGGATTTGAGGCTCAGCTCTTGCACCTAAGGTAAAGACGGATAATATTTTTCCAGTTACCGCTACTGGCTTGGATCAAAATGGTCTTGGACGATGAGATACCTGAACATGTGCAGGGGTCGCCAGAGCGAACATCACTGCGTGAGCAACGTCATTCGGACTGAGCATCGATTGGATTCCAGACATTTGCTCTCCGCAGCCCACGTCGATCGAATTTGTGTTTTCACTTACCAAAAAGCCTATGTTGACGATCTACGATAGGACACGATTTAAGTTGTCGATCAAAATGACCTAGGAATATTCAAGGGGATTTTGCTGATACTTTTGGAGTGAGAAACATAAGAAAATTAAAATTAACGCTAGAAGCAACTTCTGAGAGAATTCCATTGCGGTTTTTTTTTTATCAGTTAACAGATTAATTTTAAATGCAGCTACATAAATTAAAATTTGAGACCGACTTCCAAAAAATAGCGTACCGTGATTTTTATCTTACTATTTTCAGACAAAAATTTGCGTCGTAGTCCCTTAATGATCGCCGTTATTCCATACTTGCTGGCAAAATACGTCGCCTCGTCAGGAAAAATACTTTTCCGGTGATTTTCCAGACTGAAAATTACAACCAAATAACAACTCCAAATTTGATTCTACATTTGTAAGCAAAGTTTCCCTCATGTCAAACCTGTTGATGTGGATGATGTGACCATCATTCACTTTTCGAGCCTGCAAGGAGCTCAGGATGCAACGAATACTTGTCCTAAACGCCTGCAAGTTCCGGTTGAACATTTCCCGCCAATCAGTCTCCGACATACGTCCATCTGGCCACATAAATTAGTCTGTTCAGAAACAACAGCCTCTTATTGGCTGTAGTACATAAGATCTTTTGTCTCATTTGTTATAGCCAAACAAAAAACAAGTTTAGCTTTTTGAAATCTGTAGAGCTCGCCTGTGGACTGCGCTCTTGTGAAGGCGTCGACGTTGTTGACTAGGATGTCGACGCCGCCCCCAACCTTCGACGCCGTCGCGAACGCAGCTACGATGTCTTTCTCTTTGCTCGCGTCCCCGACGACGGGATAGAGTTTACCAGAGGCACCTTTCACTTCGATGCCCAAGTTCTAGGCGACAGGGAAAGCTTACGGATGAAAACTGGCTTTATTTTTAGATTTTCCCTTTTTCAACGATTTTGTGAAATTTAGTAATTATTTTTTGAACAGAAAAGTTCCATGAGATCACGCAGTTTTCTCTCCAGTGGCGTGGAATAACTGTTATGATTTATTTCTTATGTAGTTTGGATGGAAATTATTGAAAGGATTGAAAAATAAATAGTCATGTCGTAAAGAGCTATTTCTCTTCAGCAGTGAAGTACAGGTTTACCGGATTTCGTGGCCTGGACATCATAGATATAAAAAGTTGACAAACTGTGAGAAACAGGGTTGGTCGCGAAAAGTGCTATAGTCAAACTCCAATTCGTATTTTCTTCTTCGGTCCTTGCATTGCCAACACCATCCACTGTTATTCACCTGCAGCAGGTCGGCAGACGATGCCATGGCTGTGACGTGCACCCCCTTGGATACCAATTCCTTGGCGATCGCCGCCCCTGCCGCGTCGCTGACGTCCGGTATGAATGCCACCCTTCCTGTCCATCGGTCCATTGCCAGACGAAAGACAAGAACGAAACGTAGGAAAAAGGAGTTAGGACAAGTAAAAAGTTGTTGGTAGGGAACTTGTTTAATATTCGCTTTGGTTTTTTGCCGAGCAACAAGTCGAATTTTTTATTGAATAGTTAGCGTGAAACAATACCAAAATGTAGTTGTTGTACTTTGTCAATTGTCGTGACAAAAAATGTAAGTTGTCAATAAATTCGCCAAATTTTGAGCTAGATACCTATTCGTCCGCACTGAACTGTGCACTTGGAACTCTTTGCTCGGTGGTAGGGTATCTTGACAGCCAACAAAAGTGTCATCTCTTCACGAAAAATGCTTGGGAGAGTCCAAGGAACAAAATTACATCGCTGGTGCTGAAACAGCTATCACAGAAGCTGTCTTAAAATATTTCGCCGATGGGTTTGATTGTCAACTCGTGGATCTAAAAAACAAAAATAGACAAGAAAATCAATAATATATTTTTTTAAGTATTGACATTTTTCTTATTCCCCGATCTTACTATCAGATTGCTTTTGTGCGACATAGCTTATGACCCTACATTTCAAAGCGGATGCATTCTGGTGCCATCGATATACTCCTTCAGATTGCTACTGACTTAATTGCTCGTACTTCGTTTAACTTTAAATCAAGCCCTATAAAAATATCGTTTCCCATTAATTCTTGAAAGAGCATCCAGCTCTACTGGCTAATTGCCAAGGATTAAGACGTGCGCGATCCCAGGATCTACCTGCACATGCGGCGGCGTCCCCAGCACGTAGACTGCGGCGTCGGCGATGTCCTTAGCATCCAAACAGGCCATGTGGTCGTAAGGCTCCTGAGTCTCGGCGCGGCCAGCGGCGATCATTATGTCGGTCCTCACGGACCCAGGGCTCAAACTCTGCCAGGAGAGACGGGGGACGTTCAACATCGATGCCACATCCATAGGGAATAGGCACAGCAACAGTATATTTCTAATACCTGTTCTATCGTATTACAAGACTCAGTGGAGGCTACATTTACATTGGCAGTTGGCTTTACATTAGGTGCATACAAAGTGCAGGTATTTTGGTTAGAAGGAAAGGGGGTATTTTAATAAAAACTATTTGAAATGGGTTTTGAATGCTAAGTAAAGGGCCACTAAATTTCCCGACGTTTCGTAACATATACTAGTTACTTCTTTAAGGGTAAGCGCAGTCCTGACAATTGTCCAATAACAAAATAACCACATACCAGCATGGTGTGGTTCTTGATGATGATGATTGATGATTCTTGATAGTTCTTCTTGATGTGGTTCTTTTGTTATTGGAAAATTGTGAGGACTGCTCTTACCCTTGAAGAAGTAACTAGTATATGTTACGAAACGTCGGGAAATTTAGTATTCAAAACCCATTTCAAATAGTTTTTCTCAAAACTAGTGCTAAGGATAAATCAAGTAGACATGAGTCTAAAAACCATCATAAGGGGGTATTTTGTTTAGGGGTTTAAATGTGTAGGTATAGGTCAGGAGATAAAGAGAGTGTATAACGCTGAACAGGTAGTAAAGTACCTTCTATTAAAATGTAAGACTACGATTTCACTAAATAAGCGGATGAAAACCATTGTGTTAAGACTATTCTTAAATATAAAACAAAAATCAAAGATGAACATCATTTTCCGGTAAGAAACTTGTCAGGAAACAAAAGAAAGCCGTGCGCTGGTAAGCAAACAGACATAACCCAACGTACCGTGATTCTAATTTTGCTTTTCAAATTGACAAGTTCCTTTCTGAGGGCCTCGGTCAAAGCAGTGACACTATACTTGCTGGCAGCGTAAATCCCAATGCCCGGGAGGTCATGCACGGCGTGCCCTGCAACACTTAAAGCGGGGGGGCCAGGTTAACTACAGATAATGTTTTTCACCACCTTTGTCAATTTTGGGGGGCTGGGAAGCGATGGCCTAGGCTTCTTTCCTCCTCTTTATCGTGATTTGCCGGTTTAGAGTTAGTAACACAATTTGACAAAGTCCCCTAAGAACCGAAAGCTATCAACAAGAAGAATTGTGCATGTTGTTAGCAGTAACATTTTTTAATCAGTCCCGTAACTTGCACCTGGACTACACGAAGCGTATCTCCACTCTAGCACTTCAGCTTCATGTGTTTGCAGTTTTTCTACGCGAAAAACCGCTGATCATACCGTAATCTTGATGCGGCTTTTAAGTGCCACGAGCTCTTTGCGAAGTGCTTCTGTCAGTGCTGTGACGCTATGTTTGCTGGCAGCGTACATGCCGTTGCCCAGAAGGTCGAACACATTGTGTCCTGAAACACTGCGCTAACATAGGAATTTCGGCACCGAAAAGCGGGCACTGACAGTGCTGTTGATGCAGGGTACAATTGACCGACTATCGAAAAGAAAGCACTCTATTACTGAAACTAGCTTCTAGGTTTTATTTACTTTTGAGAATGGAAATAACAAAGTAAATCGGCTATTGGAAAACGACTACGTCTCCTTCATATATTTTTATCCCTGTAGCCGATCAGGATGTTTGACACAGCCTCGACAAATTTCACTGTGGAAAATTTTTAGTTTTCCATTTTTTTAACACGGGAAACGGGAATTTTTCTCAAAACATTATTTCAAGATTAGGTGCGGAACGGTAAAAACGTAATGTCCAGAAACTATAGATTGTTCCATTGGCAGAGTTCCCCCTGTATCTTCCTTCTTCCGTTTACCTGTTGATGTGGATGATATGTCCGTCGTCGACGCCCCTGGCGCGCATAGACCGAATGGCCTCCCGGGTGAAGACGCTGAGCCCCAAGACGTTCACCTCGAACGTCTGCCGCCAACGGTCCGTGGGGCTGTCTACACCAAGAGTGACATGAACTTTGGTTACTATTATTTGTTGTGTATCTTTAACAGTGAGAGTTTTTTTCTCTCTCAAAAACAAATTGTAGGTCGCAGAAAGTCGCTTGCTAGTTGCAACAATTTCGAATCAGAAAAGTTGAGGGCCACGAAATTAAAAAAAAAATATCGAAAATACCGCGATTACCTTCAATAACCTTTATTCTTGTTAAACTTAACGATTTAATTCAAGTTTTGATACTTTGAGTCGTAATTATTTAATTTAAATACAGACGGATTTAAAAAAGACGGCCACAAGCGCCATCACTTGACACCAACTGTTACCACGTGTTGCCGGCTCGTTGGCACAGCAGAACGCTTAACATTAACGCTGACCCGCTAACCATACCTATAAACTCCATGCTCCGTTCTATAAGGTATGCCTTCCAACCTGAACGATGCATCTAATTTCTATGTACTCTGTAGTAAAGTGCGAGTTCCTGCACTAATGTTATGCCAACCGAACGGTTTGGCATGTTGATAACACCGGTTCTCGTGAGATCACCGTAGTTAAGCAACACTGCGCTGAGTCAGGTATTGGATGGGTGACCATCATACACATGACCAGTTCTGTTCGGGAGAGAGGTTGGAGGGATGAAAGTTTGTGCAGCAACTTCATTCGCCTTGCTTTTCAACCTCTCGACGGCATGTACTTTTGGAGGAATCCTGCTGTTCGAGTTGTACCGTCCTTCGGAAGGGACGTTAAGCTGGTGGTCCCTTTGGTGCTCTTGGCTACGTGCCGGCACCGAGTTTCCCCTCCTCCCTTCTAGGCTATGTTAAGTTTATCATCATCCTCATCATCATCCACTCATTCACCGACGCCATGAGACCAGTGCCGCAGGGCCAGTTTCCAAAACAGTGCGTCGTTAAACACCACAAATCAATCAATGTTATGCCAGCAGTTTAAGTGGTCTAATTTATTCCACCGGTCGTCGCGCATCACTCACCAATTAGACCTAAATTAGTACGTCCTATACCCGCGTTGTTAACCAACACGTCGACGCCTCCCAAGTTCTTCGTGGCCCACGCAAACGCTGCCAAAATCTCGTCCTCTTTGGTCACGTCGGCTGCCAGGGGGTAAAGCTTGCCGGGAGCACCAGCCAGCTCGGCGTTCAGGGCCTACATATAGAGGACATTTTTAATCACAAAATTTCCATTTGATTAAAATATAATCCAGATTTCTAGAGATACTGGAGCATATCCAAAGGGGTTGATCCAAAGGGTTTACGTTTTGATAGGCGGTATTAAGAAAAAGGACATGGTGTGCTACCAACTCATGAATGACATTTCATGCTTATTATATCTGCAAAATAATCGCCAAGCTCCTTAAAATAATTCAAAACAATCTTCTAATAGCGTGAAAAACAAAATACCTTCGCACGACAAAAGAATTCGAGCAAAAGAAAAATGGTGGATATCAGCAGAGACGATTTGTAGTGTTTTTTAAATGATAGTTAACCCACATGTCGCCTCAAAACGACCGGTGGCGCCTCTCTCGCTGAATGGAGATTAACTAAGTACCTGTGATAATTATTTTACTTTAGCCAACTTACCTCGATCCTGTCCACCCTCCTCGCCACTCCGATGACCTTCATCCCCTTAAGGACCAACTCCTTGACGATGGCCGCTCCGATTCCTGCGCTGGCACCTGTCACCATAGCTACCCTTCCTGACCAACGCTCCATTTTTTGGAAGTCTGAAGACGAAAGAATCACAACTTGCCGGTACCAAGATCAAGACACGAGTGCCATGTGCGCGAAATAGCAGTCAAGACGTTAAGGCATGGCAATCGGCCTTGAAGTGAAGTGATTGAAGTGTGGTACTAAAATTAGAGGCCAGTGGTGCACTGCCCTAGTTTATGCGGCGTAATCTCTTATCTCTATGTGATAACTTATACCGACTGCTATTATCCGACAGACAGTAATAGATGGTCTCTTTGATTAAATATGATCTATTCCACGAATATTTCTATCAATTCATTAAACTATTTTTTTTGTCTTCAAAGTAAAATCGAGTCCGCTATGCCTATTAATATTTTTACAAATTTAAAATTATTTCTAGACCCGAGGTGTTCATTCACCTCGCCTCGTTGTACGAGTCATGAAACGATATCGAACTCAAACGTCGCCACTGGCCATGATATCTGCGTTACATCATTGTTTAAAACCTTCAATATCACAATCGTTATCACCACCGTGCTATCATTGCGCTCTATCTTTTTGCACACCTGACTGGGTTTAAACGGATATCATGACATTGTTCCTTTTTCCAATTATTCGCAGACAATGCGATCATTACACTGCATTCTTGGGGGAAAAATAATAGAAAGAAAATATCAGTTGATTGATGAATCGTTTAATTCACAACATAAACCAATATAAAAAATTACAGTTTAATTAGTTACTTTTCATTTTTTATACATATTGACAACGTTTGTTGGAAACGGTTGTCTCTATCTCGAGATTCTGGTACCACTGATCTTCTTTTCATATAAATGTTAAGCATGATTATCTTGGACACCCTCGCCTTTACTGGGTCTCACCCACTGGGCCTATGGTCAATTCGTGAACCTGCAAGGACAAAAATCAGCTCATTATAGAACTCACATATCTTCTCGCCGGGAGCAGAGATTAGAGGAGATAAACCCCAACAAACGAGTAAGTACCACTGACCTGAACATTGGGAGGTGTGCCTAACACATAAAGCACGGCGTCAGCGATGTCCTTTGCTACCAGATGAGGTATACTGTCGTAGGTGCTCATATCAGTGGCCATACCGGCCGCCATTATGATCTCAGTCTTCACCATCCCTGGACTGACGCTCTGCACATAACATTCGATGGTAAAAATTAGCGAATTTAATTGGATCAGTGTCTACACAATCAAAAATAGATACTCACAGTAATTTTTATTTTGCTTTTGAGGTGCACCAACTCCTTCCTGAGCGCTTCAGTGAGGGCAGTAACGGCGTACTTGCTGGCTGTGTACATTCCGATGCCAGGGTAGTCTACCACTTTGTGTCCGCAGATGCTAGGAGATCATTACAGCGTTTAGCTCAAATAAAATATTTATTAGGCCCGCGGAAAAATCGCTCTTCCAACTATAAAAGTATAACTCAACTCAGTCACGTCGAGGCATGATTTGAATGAGAGTGAATGAGAGTTCAGATATATTTGAAATCATGAAATTTGAAACGCTTGCTATGCGCGAGGTATTTTATTATTAAGAACACTACTACCGTCTCGTTACCGTCTCATAGTCCCCGTTCGGACATCAATTTTTGAGACGGTAGTAGTGTTCTTAATAATATAAAAAGTTCAAATGTACCTACTCTTGGTATGATAAGTATAATCGTTTCTAGTTTCCAAATGTACTGACCTGCTGATGTGCACGATATGACCATCGTCCACCCCTCGAGCCTGCATTGACTTGATGGCTTCTCGTGTGCACATGCTCAACCCAAGCACGTTCAGATCCAAGATCTCTTTCCACTTCTCCGTGACGCCAGCTGAAACGGACAGCGTTATTTTGCTACCAATTCTACACTATACTTATCATGATTTTGTAAAAAAAATACCCCAACATGCCTCATTTATTACTCGCAGAAGTGATTTCCACAGCTGACAATGTATAACTTTCAGTGATCAGCAAATTTCAAAGAATACTTTCTTTGAGTTTCCTTATTAGGTTAATTTGCAAGCAATGCTGGTTTTATTGGATATTCTGTGAATTCTAGTTATCCTTAAGATTATCGGCATGTAAACTTTGGACCAGTGAATATAATAAATTAGGAAGCATAATTAGGATTACAAAATCAATATTACATTTTAAGAAAGAATTGTGTAAACGTTTTGAAAAGGAAGAATTGAGCGAGTATTCGTGTTGAACATTGTGGATGTACTGAATAGCTGCAGGGACCCGAACCGGAACCGGAACCGAAACCGGAACCCGAAAAAACCCGTATTTTCTTGGAACCGAAACCGGAACCAGAACCGTTATTATTAATTTCCAAGAACCGGAACCGGAACCGGAACCCTTATTAAATCATGGGTTCTTTTCGGTTCCTTAAAGGTTCCATAAAGGTTCCGAAGTTATATTGTGATTTCAGAAATTCAGATTAAAATTATTTGCTTATTTTGTTTACAACTTTTTTGTTTTTAATTTTTCCACACGAAAAAAAAATGTTTCACTGGTTTGTTCCGAAAACATTTATTGACTCATCTTGTATCCACGATTTTGTTTGGGGAAAACACAAGGCATTTTAAACAACATATTATACGTCTTATGTATCTATAGCAACATTTTTAGGTACTATAATATTTACATTTACAAAACAATTTTTCATCGTCTCTACCTTATACAATAAAAAATCTTTTACAGTATAAAAACATTTTTCAAGTAGAAAATTCTTGAGCACAATTTTGAATTTCTTGTCCTTTTTGATTTGAAGATCCGCCGGCAATGCCCTATAAAGCTCACAACCCGCATACGTGGGCCCCCTTTTATAATTTTTAAATGCTGGTTTATCCAGTTTATAGTTAATTTTATGTCTAGTGTTAAATAACCCTTTGTCTGTCCCCATCAGAGTGTAACCGTAAATCCATTTCTTTACATTTTTTACTTGAAAGCCTCAAACAAACTAACCCCTTGTCGTGCATGCTTTGTCTTATAGAGATGGACTAGCCTGCCTTTTTTACTCCGTACATACTCTGTAACTACTACTACTACTCTTTAACTCTACTGGTGCTGAGAAATTGAACCAAACAAATTATTACGACTTCGTTACACCCTTATCTTTTATGCAACTGGCTTCGTGTGCTTTGAAACCCAACGTGAGGAAAAAGACCTGTCCCTGGCAGATGGAAAAACAAAACTAAGTGTCACTAAAAACCACTAAAACTTGAAACTGTACAACAGCAAAATTTAAAAAAATAACGCTTTATTTATTAAGTGGAACCGGAACCTTTTTAAACTTAAAGCCGGAATCAGAACCCTTATTTGAGAAAATTAGGAACCGGAACCGGAACCGGAACCCCTCTTCACAATATGGAACCGGAACCGAAACCGGAACCTTTAAACACGTAAAACCGGAACCAGAACCAGAACCCTAATTTGAAAATATTAGGAACCGGAACCGGAACCAGAACCTTTAATCATTTCGGTTCGGGTCCCTGAATAGCTGTGAAGCTAATTAAAACATTACAAACAAACAAACCACTAACCATTCAGTGCTTCAAGTCTGAAGACACCGGCATTGTTAATTAACACGTCGACGCCCCCCAAATTTTTCGTCGCCCACTCGAAAGCAGCCAAGACGTCAGCTTCCTTAGACATGTCACCGGCAAGAGGATAGAGTTTTCCAGGAGCGTTAGTGAGATCTGCGTTCAAAGCCTGGAAGAAAGATCACGTTAACGCGCTGGTTTAGTTTCGATCAAATATTCTCCTAGTCATCTCGAATTACCTCGATCTTGTCCACCCGTCTCGCCACCCCGATGACTTTCATCCCCTTTTGGACCAATTCTGTGACGATAGCCGCCCCGATTCCTGCGCTGGCACCTGTTACCAAAGCCACACGTCCGTTCCAGCGGTCCATCTTGCAGGCTTGACGGTGCTCGACTGAATGAACTCGCTCAGAGAGTCAGACACGAACTGGGTTCAAGGTCAAACTAGGATACGGTCCATGCGATCATCCATTCAAACGAGATATTTGAGTCTTCATGACCATGAAAATGTTTCATTGTCGCAGTGGCGGGCCTTGAATACACTTTTAAAACAATTACTGGGTCGACGTCCGCACATTATCTAGTTACGCTCGAGAAGTGAACCAGCTGCGATGGGAAGTGACCATGAAAAATGTGATCCGTCAGTGCATTAGGTTCAATAAAGATACGCAGTTGGTTGTAAAATGATGTGCGTAACACTTAATAGATTATTTTTTATCTTTATTCAAATTTACAGCAGGAATGAATACTGTTTGCTAATGTATAATGCAACTTTTGGTGGCAAATTTTGTCTTCTCATACCGACTCTCCGATAGGCTTGATAGTCAACTCGTGGATCTGAAATGTAAACCGACAAATTAATGTCAAATCGTAGTAACTGTGTTTAAACCAAGCGTTTATTGTTGTCCTAGTCTCGGCCCCACCTGAACGTGCGGAGGGGTGCCAAGAACGTAGACGACTGCGTCTACGATGTCGGCGACGAACAAGTAAGGCGTCGTCTCGTAGTAGTTGCTGTACTTGTCAGCCAGTCCCGACGCCTCGAGAATATCCGTCTTCACTTCACCTGGACTGATGCTCTGCAAAATGTTGGTGAGTAAGAAAAAATTAACATTGGAGCTAAGACCAGGATTAATGGGATTTCACTGTACCTGCCGTTGGTTGGGGTTAGTTTTAAATTGCACTTGTAACTCTGATCTCGCAGGGTGTGTGGCATTACAAAAAAAAAGTACTGCGTTCAGGGGAAATTTACTTCGGGTAGCAAATCCCAAAATAATAAATGACTGTGGCAGATATCTTACATAGATAATGGATGCATTATATTTGACGTGTATTAGTACCGTGATCCGAATGCGACTCTTGAGCTGCACCAATTCCTTCCTGAGAATCTCCGTGAGCGCAGTGACCGCATGCTTGCTGGCTGTATACATTCCAGTACCATCAAATGCCACTACCTGGTGTCCCCAAATGCTGAAAGGCAAACAGCCGACCACAGACCATATGAGCGGCATTACTAAAAAGCGCTCGGATTTGACATGCGGTGCTTATCTCTGTTCTATCTTGAGAAATTAGATTCAGTGCTTTATTATCATGAACACTCCTACGTCTCAAAAATTAATGCTCAAATAGGAAAACATTTATTGTTTTGGCATCAATTTTTGACACGGTAGTAGTGTTCATAATAGTAATACGTGCATTGCAAGCGTTTGAAATTTAAATAAGATTTCAAATAGATTCAGTGCTCTTCTGAAATCGCACAGTCTTCGTGATGGACTTGGAACTTGCTATAGCGTAATCCATGTTGTCAAGTTATACACACTATAAATCTAGCTCTTTTTGCAAAACAATGGGTCATACATGCACCTCTAAGACCAGTCTTCGTGAGAACGCAATGGGGAAAAGCAGGGTGCATTTTCCTACCTGTTGATATGTACGATGTGGCCGTCGTCCACTCCCCGCGCTCTCATCGACTTGATAGCTTCGCGGGTGCAAATACTCAGCCCCATGACGTTCACGTCAAGCGTTTGGCGCCAACCCTCTGTGCTGGCTTCTGTTGGCGAAAAACAGTTTGCACTTTTCATTGACACTTTGGAGATTTGGACACTTGGTATAAATACTTGGTTCGGACGGGGCGCACTCACACTTTTAATACTACCGACCATAGTGTTAATGTTAAACCGTCTTCGAGTTTAATAGTCGAAATGTAGTCACCGTCGTTTTGAGTGCTAAACAATTTCATTTCGTTATTTCTAACAGATTACTTGCATTTGAGATTAGTTTACGCTCAATTAATCGTTATTACGGTGCTAAAATTAACGATTGAAATACCTATACCGGTATTTTGAGTGATAGTTATTAATTATAAAAGTTTGTTAAAAAATACGGCCGCAAACCCCATCGGATATCATCCTCCGTGACCACTTCTTGCCGGTTCGTTTGCTCAGCAGAAAGCTTAACATTAACGCTGGCCCTCTAACTAGACCTATAAACTCAAAGATACTTGTTGGATGGATTTTAAGATTTTGGCCTTGTTTTATATCGCCGCAAACCTCTTCAACACAGAGCGATACCGTAAAACGACATCTCAACATCATACCACAGCTCTGAGATCAACCACGCAATTAAAGCAAAGAAAGCTTACTCACCGTACAGAGACTCCGCTCTGAAGATGCCGGCGTTGTTGACAAGTACGTCGACGCCGCCCAATGTCGTGGCGATCCACTCGAAAGCCGCCAAAATGTCCGATTCCTTGGACACGTCACACGCGATGGCAAAGAGCTGCCCAGGCGCATCCCGGAGCTGTGATCGTAGTTCCTGCGGCAGTAGGCGACATGATTTTAAAATTAAGTTCGAAATGTGAACCTTGCTTGCTTTGATTGCAATGCAGTGGTCTTACTTCGATCTTATCTACCCTTCTCGCCACCCCGACGACTTTCATCCCCTTGAGTACCAAATCCTTGGTGATCGCCGCCCCTATTCCAGCGCTGGCTCCAGTCACCAAAGCCACTCGTCCTGCCCAACGATCCATTTTTAAAATATATGCTTAGGAAATATTTTAATTACAAAAAAGGACTGTGCGATTTTTTTTTAAATGCCCGGATATGCGTAACACTGCTGCAACGCGGTGTTGTGTAATACTGAATGATAAGAGTTTGGAGTCCTTCAGCATTCGCATTCGCACTCGAACTTTCAGACTAATTAGATAAACGCAATGAAATGCGTGTCATTGGTCTACCCAAGGGCGATTAGGGGAGCGAAAATTACACTAAAGTGTCAATGGGAGTGTCATTTGGCAGTGTCATATGGGAGTGGGAATCAAATCGATCCTTTTTAAGGATAGGATCTTGTCCGAAATCTAATCATATTTTTCACTTTGAACCTAAGGCCATGTGGACTAGCAATCCACCAAGATTAAATTATTTTAGGTTGTGTATTTTCTTATGTTTACTGTGTCAATCCAAAGAAAAATGAGTTATCAAGTGAGGGACGAGTTCAAGTTCAGGACTTGGTGGATGATGGGAATCAAGTTAGGTAATGTAAATAAAACGCAGGTCCGTTGCTAGATGTATCTAAGTTTTAATAGAAATCTGACAGTACAATGATTACAAATATATCCACTACTTATAGCCTTAAATTATTTATATTTTTACACCAACCGACTGAATAATGAGCTCGTGAATCTGCAACATAATAAGTGCTTAATTGTATTTAACACATTTTGTTTGGTTTTGGTTTATCAGTAGTTCGATAAGAGCTTAACAGTCCGTTATCTTGTTGTTTACTTCGAAAAAGCCAATCAGATCCTGTTATTACCAGCTCTTAACAGTACATTCATTTTTTGAATAGCTGCTAAAAAACGGCACCAACTCAACTTCGCAACAAAATTTTGTAATTTTTGCTGACCTGCACGTGTGTTGGAGTGCCCAAAACGTAGATCACGGCGTCCACAATGTCGGCGGTCTCCAGATGGGGTATGTGGTCATATCCCTGCATGTCTGTCGCTAGGCCTGCTGTCACCAAGATCTCGGTTTTCACGGCACCCGGGCTGATACCCTGCAAGTAAACAAAAACTGATCGCAATAGCACTTTGCCAATACTACAATAAGTACGAGAAAATCTCTTACAGTGATCTTTATTCGACTGTTGAGGGTGACCAACTCTTTTCTGAGAGCTTCTGTAAGAGCTCGCACTGCAAACTTGCTGGCCGAGTACATTCCGACCCCCATGTAGTCCAAAACGACGTGACCGAAGACACTGAAACGACAACAAAGCATTGAAGTATTTTCAGATTTAGAATCGCCCTGGTACAAATAGCCGACATACAGCCTCCTATTTGAGCTCTTATGGTTGAAAGTTTTTAAAACGCTGTTTGTTGGCCATTTTTGTTTGTGGTTTTATTCCTGAAAATACTGCAGTCGGTTAGAATACCGATAGTTTTCGATTACCACGGCGTTCTAATGCATTGAGACGTGCGGTAATTTGTCAAAAGGGTCTTGAAATTGTGACCTACGACGTGTGTGTCAGAGTTCTTTTCTTCCAAACAAATTTTGAACCAAATTCTATGTACTTGCGACACATTAGTTTACTTGGCTATTGAATCTGGTCTGCGGTTCAACAAGATAGGGTGGCCACAGCATTACATGCCTACCTGTTGATATGTACGATGTGGCCGTCGTCCACTCCCCGCGCTCTCATCGACTTGATAGCCTCGCGGGTGCAAATACTCAGCCCCATGACGTTCACGTCGAGCGTTTGGCGCCAACCCTCTGTGCTGGCTTCTGTTGGCGACAAACAGTCGAATAATGCATTTATGATGTGTGACGACGCACTGCTTTCACAGCGGGCCTTGAGGCACTTGTTTAATGAGGTTATAACCAACTGTTTTTTTTTTTTTTTTTTTTTTTTTTTATGGAGAAGTGGTTTAGATGGGTTGCAAAGGGTCACACATCGAATGTCTTATTTGCTCATTTTTCTACATTAAAAATAAGTATGTTTACTAACCGTATAACGACGCTGGTTTGAAGATGCCAGCATTGTTGACAAGTACGTCGACGCCGCCCAATGTTGTGGCGATCCACTCGAAAGCCGCCAAAATGTCTGACTCTTTGGACACGTCACACGCGATGGCAAAGAGCTTCCCAGGCGCATCCTGGAGCTCTGTGCTAAGTTCCTGCAGCATTGATGCGAGAGTGCATGGCAACTAATGGTCTGTTAAGACAAGGTTCTAGAGGAATCAATCAAATGTTTGATTGGTAAACAATTTTTTCAGGAAGATTTTTTTTTTAAGTTTAACAGAGAAACGGGACTATTTTTTTTACCTTAATCCTGTCCACCCTCCTCGCCACCCCGACGACTTTCATCCCCTTGCGGACCAACTCCTTGGCGATCGCCGCTCCTATCCCAGCACTTGCACCCGTCACCAAAGCCACCCTTCCTTCCCAACGCTCCATTTAAAAAATAAATGCTGAGATAATATTGTTAAGAAGATTCAAATCAGCTCCATGGAAGGAGAACTTCTAAAATGTATGAACGTCTAGCCAACACTGATGTGGAGTATTTCATGTCGAGGCCGACTTATCGTATCCTCAATTAGTACAGAGAATTTTATTGGGTAACCAAATGGTGACAGATTTTTTTAATTGGTGTTTATCGTTAATTGTGACATCATGCTGACCTCGAAAGTGAATTCAGGAAATGGGGAGGTCATGGTCCAGCGTGATCAGAAATATGTGAGGAAGTTGCTGTAGTTCGTGGTCTTTTTTCTTTCAACATTTTCTTTTTCAAAGCTTGACCATGAAACGCACTTGAGAATATTCTGTCAATACTTCGCCTCTTTATTTCTCAATAGTTTATTTTTATTTTTTAAGTTCTACACAACCTGTAAATGTATGACTTATATATATGGGTGGGTGTAAAAACAATTACAGATAACAGACAAGTCAAGAACGTCATGAAAATAAACAAATCGATAATTTTTTTTATAGTTTTTCTCCGACAGGCTGGATCGTCAGTTCGTGAATCTGGAAAAAAATAACAAACACCATATAGCAAAATGTCACCTATGGCAAACTAACATTTTCGCAAATTTTTCAAATTTTTACCCACCTGCACATTTTCCGGAGTGCCCAAAATATAAACTAGGGCGTCGGCAATGTCCTTGCTTTGCAGGTGAGGCATGGCATCGAAGGCCGACATGTCCGGGGCAAACCCTCCTGCCACCATTATCTCGGTTTTAACAGCCCCTGGGCTGATGCTCTGCAAATGCACATGGCTCAGCATTCAAACAGAAAAGTTTCATCTCAAAAGTCAAAATTATTTAAAAAAAACTTAGCCTTGGTACAGTTGATCAGTAAGAGATGCCAGTACAAGTACAGCCTCATGTAGTTCTGACAAGCCACGAATTAAATTTCAGTAGTAATTTCAGTGGTAGAATTTAAAAATACTAAACATATCTACATAAGATCATTCCTAAAATGCCTATGATTATTCGGATTATCTTAAAATAGCTCGAAAATACAAGCAGTGATAAGCTCAATAAAACGTCTTGGCACGACGTAAGCTTTGAAAATAAAGCAAAATTTTGTATACTGACAGATGTCAACTTAACTGTTTAAATCGGCCTGCATGTCACCCTGAAAATACCGGTAACGACTCTGCCGGACAAAGATATTCTCTCACAAGATGAAATGCAATTATTTACCGTGATCTTGATACGACTGTTGAGAGCTACCAACTCCTTCCTGAGTGCTTCAGTCAGCGCTCTCACGGCAAATTTACTGGCCGAGTACATTCCAATCCCTGGATAATCGATTACTCTGTGCCCACAAACGCTGTAATCCAAGAAAATCATTTCGCTTGTAGGCATAAATAGAACTTGTGTAGGAATAACAACGCCTCTTCAAATTTGAATGAAATTTAACAGTCTTGGCTCGTCCTACTAAAGATGCTGACCTGCTGATGTGGAAGATATGCCCATCATTAACCCCACGGGACTGCATCGACTTGATGGCTTCCCGCGTCCCAATGCTCAGACCAAGGATATTCACATCCAGAATAGTCTTCCAGTTTTCGGTTTTAGACGCTGAAACAAATTCAAGGACATCATAGATTGATGAGTCAAATGGTTTCTAAATGAAATCACAATGTTATTTTGTTTCTCCACTTACTGCAAAGATCTGAATTGATGGGTCCGATTCCGGCGTTGTTGACCAGCACGTCGACGCCCCCCAAATGTTTGGTAGCCCATTCGAAGGCAGCCAAGATGTCGTCCTCCTTGCTGACGTCACACGACAAAGGATACAACTTTCCGCTGGCGCCTTTCAGCTCGTCCTGACATTCCTTTAAAACGGTGCACAAAAATTAAAAATAACCGAAATGGAAATTATTTTGATTATTTTCACATAGAATTTGACACTTTTTCTCACTTCGATTCTTTCCACCCGTCTCGCCACCCCGATGACCTTCATCCCCTTAAGGACCAACTCCTTGGCGATCGCCGCTCCGATTCCTGAGCTTGCTCCTGTCACCAAAGCCACTCGTCCTGACCAACGCTCCATTTCAAACGTAATGTTTGTCCCCGCAGAAGCTGAGTATCTTGCTTGACGACTCGCCACAGACTGACAATCTTGTATCGTACACTGGTGGTCTATCGCCGATCTGTCACGTGACTGTGATGGGCAGCTGAATTTGTTAAAGAGCCGTAGCCTTCGCCAAATCTCTGAACTTTAATCATTACCTTTTGCCAGTCATTCTGTCAAGCATAGGGACATACATTTCATTCAGAACGTAGGTATACGGTATTTGCTAAAAATTTTCTTTATTATTTTACTATTTTCGTTACGCCTTCTTTCAGCTACATATCATCATATTCGTAAAATCAAAATTGATTTAACCTCAAAAGGAAACCTATTTTAAATGTTCAAGTTTTCTGGCCAACAGCAAGCACCCTCAGCTCGGTTATCTGCAATTAGAATTAGAAAATGAATTACAACACCTAATTACATAAACTTGCGTTAATAGTGAGAGGTCATTTATGGTGTTGATCACAAACCTGGACGTTTTCGGGGGTACCCAAGATGTATACGACCGAATCGGCTAGATCTTTGGCTACAAGGTGCGGTCTCTCGTCGTACATACTGAAGTCAAGGTTTTTCTTATCGGCGCTAGCGAATTCAGTTCTCACAAGTCCCGGACTCAGACTCTGAAATTAAATAGGGTCAGTGTAGTAATTACACTGGGTTATAAGTGGAAGATGGAAATTAACTTTTCTTGACACTATTACTAATTGCACGTTGTTGCAGTGTGCACTCCAGGTGAACTATTTTTATAAAGAACTGTCAGAAATTTGAATCAGAAGATAGTTTTCTTTACAGAGAAAATAGACGACAGTAAATACTGATGAAAATGAGAAAGATCCTCAAATTTTCCTCCTCAGATTTTGCTAAAATATTATTGATTTGCCTTTTTGATGAAATGCGTCGCTCTCCGGATGTATAATATAATCTTACCGTGACTTTGATTCTACTGTTAAGGGCAATCAACTCTTTTCTGAGTGCCTCCGTTAGAGCCCGCACCGCAAACTTGGTGGCAGAGTACATCCCAACTCCAGGCATGTCGATTATCTTGTGGCCCAAATTGCTGCTCAGGTTCATCCAAAACAGAAATACACACATTATACCTCAAAATGAATTACATAAAAATCGCTGAGCATGGAAAGAACGTGGCAAAGTGTTTGTTCTCTAAATAAACATAATGTACAGTCGCAACTTTTACCTTCCGACTTGAATGATATGTCCGTCGTTGACTCCTCGCGCCTGCATAGACTTGACAGCCTCTCGGGTACAAATGCTCAAGCCAAGCACGTTGATGTCCAACATGTTCTTCCATATATCTGTGCTCGATTCTAAGCGAGGAAAACAGAATCACACTAGGTACATTGGAATCACGTGGTTGTTGAAGTAAGAGAAGAAAGTACTAAAATTACTTGTAAGATGTGCGTTGTGCGATCCAAGTCCTGCATTGTTGACGAGGACGTCGACACCGCCTAAGTTCTTTGTGGCCCATTCGAAGACTCTCAGGATGTCAGCCTCTTTGGAGACGTCGCCAGCGACGGGGTACAGCTTCCCGGTTGCCCCTTGCAACTCCGACTGCAATGCCTGCATAAAGAGGTGGAAGCATGACAAGTACAGGTCACATATTCAACATTTTGTATCTACTTGTTTTGCAATCTATAACGCTATGACGTATACCATGCTTATAGAGTCTACCCTTGAGAAAAGATGCCAGCTGCAGGACTGCCTCTCAGCATCGTGAATTAAACTCGATGCTGAATTACCATGCTGAACCAAATCGTGAATTAAATTTAGGGGTGGGATTTCAAAATACTTATTATATTTGCAAAATAACTCCCAAGATTACTT
The DNA here is from genome assembly GCA_947568835.1 of Protonemura montana. Lineage (NCBI taxonomy): Eukaryota > Metazoa > Arthropoda > Insecta > Plecoptera > Nemouridae > Protonemura > Protonemura montana. Next base: position 19,716,295 of record OX387603.1, on the reverse strand, counting down.
AAAATTGGCAGAAAAATCGTATAACTGCTCGAAAAACACAACATCGTGGTATGACAATTAGCATTCTTGCTAAAGAAAAATGGCGAACATCAGCGGAGATGATTTGTAGTGTATTTAAAAATGATAGTTGGGCCACATGCCACCCGAAAACGACCAGTGGCGCCCCTGCCGGAAAAGTATTTTATCTCGCTGAACGAGGTAACGTATTGTAGCAGCAAATAATCGAGAAACAAATGGAATGTGCGCTAGAAATGTCCACTTACTTCAATATTTTCTATCCTCCTCGCCACACCGATGACTTTCATCCCCTTGAGAACCAACTCCTTGACGATGGCCGCCCCGATGCCAGCACTGGCCCCCGTCACCAAAGCCACTCTTCCTGTCCAGCGCTCCATTCTTGATTTGAATAGTTTGTTTTCTCAAAAACGTCTCGAAGCTAGTTGCTAGTTACAGGCAATTGATAATTGACTGTGATAGGTACTTCATAACTGCTGTGTCACTATTATGTAACTAGATAAACTCAGACAAAGATAGTAGATAAATAATTATTTACGGAAGATCTTAGAGCACTTCGATTGACCTTGAAGCTTGTGAAATTAACACACTTGCACAAGTATGAGAACATTTCAAACTGTCACAATGCTATCTGTTGAGAATCAATGCAAAAGCCAGTGAGCCAAGTGATCTGCCTGAAGGGTTCTCTGAGGGTAGTTCGGTTTTCTTTGCTGACGATACTAGTGCTGTAGTAATGGGGGATACTTTCGATGAATTGGACAGTGGTATTAGTAGCGCTATCGCCATGCTGAATAAGTGGTTCTTTGCAAATAGATGAATTCTCAACATATCTAAATCAAAATGTATTATGTTTATGAAGGATAAAGAAAACAATAAGACATTCAGTAATAGTTTCGATATGGAATCAAATATCAAATTTCTATGTGTACATATTGACCCTTTCCTCAACTGGCATCATCATGTTGCCATGCTAACGCAGAAACTAACTGCGGCCTGCTACGCCCTTAGAAAAATATCTGCCATATCTAACTTAAAACCGCGCTAATGGTGTACCACGCTTACTTCCATTCTGTAATGAAATATGGCCTAATTTTTTGGGGTTACTCAGCTCCTGCCAAAAGAATTTTTAAAATCCAAAAACGAGCAATTAGAATTGTAGCCAAAGTCAAAAAGCGGACCAGTGCAAGAGATTATTTTGTGAAGTACAAATTGGTATCCCTGTTCTCTCAATATATCTATGACTGTGCAATTTTTGTGTATAGAAATAAGACTGATTTTATTGTAAAAAAGGATGTACATGATCATGACACCAGAGAGACGCTCAACATTTTTGCAAACAAATAAAGAACGTCCAAGTTTGTCAAACAGGTATGTGGAGCGTGCCGAGCGTGCCCAACCATTTTCAATAAATTACCATGCAATATAAAGACAATGGGCAATGACACTGACAATGGACAATGTGTGAGTTCTATTTTTGTTATTGTTATTAGCTATGCTTTTACATTTTATTGCTGACAAACATTGTATTAATGTGATATCTTAATGGTGGATCGCGAATCTCCTACAACATGTACCTACATCAATTTTGTATACCATATGTTATTTTGGAGTTAATACATCAAGGCAAGCTTTTCAAATCCCACTATCGTAACTCTGATAGCCCTTCTTGTCCGTTTATCGTGTAACTTTAAAAAATCTTGTAAATCAATTTTGCACGGTGCCTAAAATTAAGAATCTTAAAATAAAGGCCGACAAGAATCTTCGACTAAACTGCAACGAAGAAACCTTTGATCATCGACCAATGGCCCCCACAGTGAGCTCCGTTATCTGAAACCAAAGTAAACAAGTCAATACTGACTCTTCACCAAACTGCTTACCACTGAACAGCCAAAACTCTCCTCGCCACTACTGACCTGAACGTTTTCTGGGGTGCCCAGGACGTAGAGCACAGCGTCGGAAATGTCCTGAGCCAGGAGGTGAGGCCTGCCGTCGTAGAGACTCAAGTCAGGGGCGTTCTTGTCTGTACTCGCAAACTCAGTCCGTACTTCTCCTGGACTTACGCTCTGAAAGAGTCAATGAATGATAATCGTTAAAATAATATAATTTAGATAGAATGGGTTTATTAGCCGATAAGGAATAATTTCTTACCGTAACTTTGATGCGACTTTGGAGAGATACCAGTTCTTTTCTGAGGGCTTCAGTGAGGGCGGTTACCGCGAATTTTGTGGACGAGTACATTCCTATTCCTGGCATGTCGATGATTTTATGGCCTAGCATGCTGAAAAACAAAAGAGAGAAATACACCATAATCCACGTTTATAATAACGCTAAATAGCGAACAGAATCCATACGGGCAACAACTTTCTTTTAAATGTTCACTTTCTTTATACTTTCATGTATGTCTTATCTTAAATTTGTCTAAGATTCTCATTTTCGTTGCAAACTTTGAAAACAAAAAATCAAGCAAATGATATCCAATTGTAGATTTAACTTTTGGCAGCCATGGAGATGCTGAGGTCGCCTGACATTGTAAAATCTGGTCTCTCATACTACCGCGGGTATACTTTTTCAGAACATCGTTTTGAGCAAATTTTCACATTTGCACGATTATTCATAAAATGTCAATGATATTAAATAAATAAAATTCAATACATAACATATCAGGTATATAACTCATACCTGTTTATGTTAATCATGTGGCCATCATTCACCCCTCGCGTCTGCATTGATTTTATAGCCTCTCGAGAACAAATACTCAGGCCAAGCACATTGATATCCCACATTTTTCTCCAGTTTTCTGTTTTGGCACCTAGAGCAAAACGACAAAACAATTAGCGCGACTTGGTAATAGGTTTTAATTGAGCGTCACCTCTTTGTAAGTAATTTTACTTGTGAGATGCCCTGCATCTCCGAGCCCCGCATTGTTGACGAGGACGTCGACACCGCCCAAGTTCTTCGTAGCCCATTCGAAGACTCTCAGGATGTCAGCCTCTTTGGAGATGTCGCCAGCGACGGGGTACAATTTTCCGATTGCCCCTTGAAGCTCTGACTGTAATGCCTGAAATGTATGTCATTCTTTAGTTTATTTTCATATCAATCTAACTAAATATTTTAGGGGAAACAATTTTTAAGGATATCCGGTATAGTTTTTGTTGTTTTGTTCAACGGCGCGTCAGGAGCTTGATTTTTTTGCGGTATCCTCATTCAGCGATTTTTTATGATACGTTTAATTTTAGCCACCCAGGAATCAAAATTAGAAATTAAATCGCTCATTTTAATTTGGCCATTGATCTCCACCAGTTGTTGTCTTATGTAAAAAAAAAAAAAAAATATATATATATAGAAAAGTGACGATTTGAAAGTTGATTATAACGGTAGAAAATTTTTTGAGCCTATAGGCTCAAAAAATTTTCTACCGTTCTACCGTTGAGGTATACCTCAATCTTCTCCACCCTCCTCGCCACACCGATGACTTTCATCCCCTTGAGAACCAAATCCTTGACGATGGCCGCCCCGATCCCTGCACTGGCCCCTGTCACCAAAGCCACTCTTCCTGTCCAGCGATCCATGGCTTGATGTAGATTTGCTCTCAACAAACTGACAGCTTTGCGCTAACTGACAGGCCAAGAATGTGCTTATTTAGTCAGCGAAGATAATTGCTATGTCATCGTGATGTCTCTGAGATAATGAAGTCTCAGGTTTATTGCATAAGTTTGGACTGAAATTTCACTTCTATGATGTCACTTAATTTACGAGATGATGGATTGTGGCGTGACAAATTGATGATCAGAGTTGTATGGGACTTTTTTTATGGGTTATCATCAAGTTATCATGTCTCGCTAAGCTAAATTAAAGACTGGAAACTTCGATGTCATATCGAAAAATCGTTCCTGATTGCCATCGGTTTTCAATAAACTCCCTCTTTATTGTAGAGTATAACCATGGACTATAAACCTACTTCTTGCCCAGCAGTTAATACTTCAATTTATTTTTTCCACTAGGTGTTTCTGATATCAATTTCAAAAGTGTTTTGAATTACTACATCTCCATCTCGATTCTCCTAAACATGATTTATACAATCATATACTATACAATCAAACAATAATACCATCATATACATGCCATGTATATATTTATGGTCACCCATCCAAGTAACTAAAAACTTCTGGGGCTATTAACGCCTAAGCGGTTCGATTTCTTTGAGTGAAGTTTCCAGAATTACTTCTCCTTTTTAACCAAAACATAGCACACTTGGAAACAGACCATTTTCTTCAAACAATAAATTGGTGTAAATAGACCAGTACTAAAATTCTCTAAATTTCTAGGGAAAAGGGGAGTTAAATCAATTGCCATGACAACAACCAATCACATGCAGTGAAAGTCAGCTGTTTCTGTGTTAGGAGCTTAACTTCGGGTTGAAAAATATATTATGCCGGGCCTTATGAACATGCTATCTAATCTCATTTATTGCAGACTGAATTAAAGGACAGTTTCAATACACGTTTTAAATAATTCAGAAATTTTCCCCCACTGCCTGGATTGTCAGCTCGTGAACCTGCAAAATAAAAACGAACAAAATAATCAATGTGGTTACTCCTGAAAGTGTTTACATAGTAAAATTAATAAGACTTCAGCTTCAACACTAACCAGGACGTTTTCAGGACATCCCAGGATGAAAACCACTGCGTCGGCAAGGTCCTTTGCCTCGAGTTGAGGCCTATTGGCAGGCCTGCTAGGATTTGGAATTATCCCTGCTGCAGAAGCTAGCTCTGTCTTGACCACACCAGGACTTAGGTTCTGAAAATTATTAACCCACAAAATTGGTAGATTAGTTGTTTGCTTTTTTGCCTTTTATATCATCCTGTTGGTATGAAATAATTCCGATCATTGGTTGAAGACGAGCATTTTTTTGTGTTGATTTCAGTCTTTACTTACCGTGACCTTGATGCGACTGTCAAGGGAAATCAGTTCCTTCTTCAGGGCTTCGGAAAGGGCTCGCACAGCAAACTTGCTGGCAGAGTAAAAACCGTTCCCTGGAAGGTTGACAATGCGGTGGCCCAATGTGCTAAAACCAGATAATAGCACATTTTTTTATCGATTATATTGGTATGTTCATTAATGAAATCTAACCACGAACCTGCAGACTTGAATGATATGTCCATCATTAACACCACGTGCCTGCATCGACTTAACGGCCTCACGGGAGCAAATGCTCAGGCCAAGAACGTTAACGTTCAGGATTTTAGTCCAGCTTTCAGTTTTGGCACCTGTTAGAATATAAAGACTGTTGAAATCACAGAAATTCACTGAAGCTTACCTAGAGTCGGTAACCCAGAGTAAGATATTATTGAAAATACAAATAGTTTCTTCCTTACTGACAAGGTCTGCATCTGTTGATATAACTCCGGCGTTGTTGACGAGAACGTCGACACCCCCTAGATTTGTCTTGGCCCATTCGAAGGCTGCTAAGATGTCCTCCTCCTTCGAAATGTCGGCCGCGAAGGGGTATAACTTTCCAGGGGCGCCTTTCAGCTCGGCTTGGAAAGCCTGTGCAGAAAGACGTGTAGGGTGAGAGTTTTTAAAATCTTCGTTACGTACCTTTTTATTTACAGAAAATACCAATTACATTAAAAAATAATATTTTCACGTTTCAGCCGTGACAAGCCTAATATCGTACTCCCATATCATTAAAGTTCAGCCGTCTTCGCGACAAATGGACGCCAAATGACTACTTTACTGACAAAAATTGAGATGCTTAAAGGTGAACCACCGTCGTTGTGAGTGTTCAGAAATTTCATTTCGTTATTTCTAACAGATGACTCGCATTTTAGGCTGATTTAAGTTCAATTCATTTTTATAAATTACTCAAAAATGTATTGACATTCATCGTCACTTTGAGTCGTGCCTGTAATTAATTAATTGCAGAGGTTTGTTTTCAAAGACGCCCGCAAGCGCTATCTAGTGACGCATATCTTTACCAAGAGTGGCCGATCCGTTTGGTCAGTAGAAAACTATCTTAATGCTGGTCTTTGGCTATATAGCCATAATATAGCTGTATAGCTGTATAGCTAGTATAGCTATATTGGCTATAATGGCTACTCATTGATAATAAAGTGCTACTATTTCGATATTTTCTCCATTTATCATCGAAATTACCTTAAATGAGTAGTTTCTACAAATAGCTTACTTGGATTCTTTCCACCCTCCTCGCCACTCCGATGACTTTCATTCCCTTAAGGACCAACTCCTTGGTGATCGCCGCACCGATTCCTGCGCTTGCTCCTGTCACCAAAGCCACTCGTCCTGACCAACGCTCCATGCTTACAATAAGTGGTACTGGAGTGAAAAACTGGAGTGGTACTGCTGACAGATGGGACGCCTGATACGATGTGAATTACTTCTTATATATACACGATAGTCTATGCGAACTCTTACCTATTTTTCTAAAGAGTTAAGTGCTTAGAACTTTTTGAGATCTGTGGTGCTTAGTCACTATTGCACTTGTGATTTCAACAGGTCATGTATAAGTGTAATTGCAATAAGTGTTACTTTCAAATTAATGTCTGTATATCATCTACCCGTAGTACCTACCAACTCGGTTCCAACTAAGAGTTGCAATACCGGGCTACATTTTTTCCTTCAGACACAGCATTTCACAGTTTCCTGTAATTTATTTCGTCCAATGCGTGCAAGACATGGAAGGAAATGAAATAAACTTCTTGTGACTTTGAGTTTTAATTATAAGATATTGTTTTTCTAGAAATTTGCAGCGAATGTCTAGAATGAGGAATCTAGAAATGATAAAAATTGTAGGAATTCAGGAATATGTTGGACCAAGGAACGCAATGTGCAATATATGTAATGAATGTAATTTGTTATGCAAACAGATATTTAAATTGCGTTTATTCCACCATTTTAGATTAAAACACTAAAACAATCAGATACATCGGAGCAGAAAAAAATCAAAATTTCTCTCCTACCGGCTGGATGGTCAACTCATTGATCTGCAAAGATAAAATTATTACAGATTATTTTACAGGAAAATTAGTGAAAAGGTATAACATCTGGTTGAATATTTATTTAGAGCACTCACTTGTACATTCTCTGGACAACCCAAAATGTAGACCACGGCATCGGCAATGTCTTTAGCTTCCAGATGTGGAAGTCCTTTCACCAAATTAGGGTCTACAATCTCAGTCTTCACCACTCCAGGGCTGAGGCTCTGGTAACATCGAAACAGATTTAACAAATTATTTTTTAATCATTTCTCTGAAATCCAAAAATTTTACTACGTATCATTGGGTTGATAGTGAATCAGAGTCACAGCGCTAATGTAAAACGTCCTACTAATTGCAAAGCAGCGTCCGATGCAACACATGGTAACGGTTGTGGCCACACTAAAGCGCTTGCGGCTCTCCTCAGTTTTAACAAACATCTACAATTTAAAAATAACGATTCGAAATGTCAGTACACGTTTGTCAACCGTTGAGGGTCAAATACGAGTAATCTGCGAGAAAAAAAAAATCTTCTTCCTAATTTTCTTGACGATTGGAATGAGGGTGACTATCTCTGGGCAGCTTCTTGTCTGTATAGTTGTAAATTGTTGTTTTCGGTCGGTTTTGTTAACGGAGATAGAGATTGAGACACAATATTATGGTCACATGCTTCTTACCGTGACTTTGATTCGACTGTTGAGGGCTACCAACTCTTTCTTGAGAGCTTCGTGCAAAGCGGTCACCGCAAATTTACTTGCAGTGTACATTCCTACGCCGGGGAAATCGATCATTCGGTGTCCGCAAACGCTGAAACATTATTTTAAGCTCAGTATCTAGACACAATCTGTGAAGAGATATTTTTTCGTGGAGGTTTTTTGCTACTTGTCAATTCCAACCTGCTGATGTGGATGATGTGCCCATCGTTGACCCCTCGGGCCTGCATCGACTTGATGGCCTCTCGGCTGCAAATGCTAAGACCAAGTACGTTAACATCCAGATGTTCCTCCACGGTTCTGTTGCAGAGTCTGAGGAAATTAATAAGTGCATTCGATTAGCAAACGGTAATTGAACAATCAGCAAGTCCATGATTTTTTCTCGGAAAATTAATTTTCTCTGTGAGAAAACGAGTTATTTTTGTATTACTTATCTCTAAAAGAAAAAAATATTCTCCAAGAAAAGGAAATTCTTAAAATTAATATTTCTAAAATTGTAAACATTATTATAAAAATGCAAATTTTAAAATTATACTTCCAGGAAAGCTAAGTGATTTACAGCTAACACGACTTTCAGCCGTGGGTACCCCAAAAACTAATTATGTCAAACTTAAAAAAAAAATACAGCTTCCAACTTCCAGCACCCTAACCCCCTCTTCCCAGCCTCCTGGCCCCCTTAAAACTATTACAGATCTCTTCAGATCGACCATCTCTTCGTTACTCACGAGCCAGATTCACGTTTTGCGGCGAGATTCCAGCGTTGTTGATCAGGACGTCGACGCCCCCCAAATATTCCTTGGCCCATTCGAAGACTGCCAGGATATCCTCTTCCTTGGACACGTCGCCCTTCATGGGGTACAATTTTCCTGCAGCACCTTTTAGCCCGGGCTGCATGGCCTGGAATTGTCAACAACTAAATCGATATTTTATCAATTTTATAAACATACCTAAATTATTGGTATTAATTATTATTCGTTCAATGAGCACCTATCTTATTAAAGATAAGACTGAAAAATTACAAAATTGATTTTGTTCAAAATTTAGAAATTGTCCGTCGGTATATCTTGAAATTTATCTAAAATTACCTATATATCTTATTCCGGGTAATAATTGAGCCTACGTCACGCTCATCCAAGTGTCTAATTATTATTATTTATCTTGTAAAAAATCTCAATTCTTCTCAAAAAACGTATACAATTGTGCGATATTTCTTGAATGTGTGTGCCATATATGAATGCAAACCGAGTTTTACGACATTCTTTGTCACTATACCTGTAAAAGTACCTTGATCAGCTGATCATTTAAGAAACTAATAACTTTTTACTGAAAAGGTATGTTATACATTCGGAATCAATAGTGAAGACTCACCACGATCCGCTCCACCCTCCTCGCCATCCCGACGACCTTCATCCCCTTGTGGACCAACTCTTGAGCAATCGCTGCCCCAATACCTGCGCTAGCCCCAGTCACCAAAGCCACCCTTCCTGTCCAGCGATCCATTTTTTACTTGGAAAGAATTATAAAATGCAACACTATCAGTATCTTGCAAAGACCTCTGGCAGACTGAATTACTTTTCTGTTATTTATCTAAGTTTTGCATTTTGAAGAAATCAGCTATGTCATCGTGGTGTATCAAGCCGGAGATAACAATTCAATCGATGCGTTTCATGCACACCGTAATTATTTAGCTGTAGCTGTACACTCTATCTGTGTACAAGCAAGGTCACAGTTGCATAATAATAATAATAATAATAATAATTTTTATTTATTCTCGATTGACCAATAGCTTTGGTATGAGACATGTCATTACAATATATTCGTGTTTTACACTCAGTCATATTATATTATATTTACATATTCACTTAGTTAATTCTATTACATACTAATTACATAGTCTTAAAGGCTAAAAAACTATTTACAGAATAAAATGCGTTATCTGCCAAAAACTTTTTAACATTCATTTTAAACATAATTTTAACTATTAGTTCGCTTGAAGTGTCGTAAGAACCAGTGAAGAATAAAATGGCATCACTTCATTTGGATGGGAGGTTAGACTGGAAAATGGGCAACCGAACCGAGATACGAACCCGGGACCTCCCTATTGCTAGTCGGGTGCTCTAGCGTCTACCAATTTTAGCTTCACGGGGTGGGATAAGAGTTTCGATGTTCTTTTCGGGTGTGGTCATAATTTGCGATCTGCATTTACAATCTGATTTTTTGTCATTGATATTCCAGCCGACCCTTACGACAGAAATCTACTGTCAGAAAATCCAACCCCGATATGGCTGTGAAACCCAATCAAAGCTAATTAGTTATTTGAGGAAATGTAACAATATTTAATCAGTGAAGTGTTACTGTAATATCACCGCCCGTGAGAAGTACAGTGTCTTTTTTATGTGATTTCTTTGTGCGGTCGAACGGCTGCTCCGGTATTGCTTATTGCTTTCAAAATTGTTTACACCACACCCTTCAAATGTAGAAATGCCATCCAAATGGCTACTAACAGTGCTACAACATGGCCCTCCATGATAAATGCTAACAAAAATAGCAAGAACTCAGGAATATGTTGGACCAAGGAACACAATGTTTAATTTATGTAGTTTTATGTAATCAATTATTAAAATAGATATACGTACAAAGTGTTACGGAAAAGTTTACTGCAAGTGAAATCAAAAAATCGTACAGCTTGAATCGGAAAAAAAATCAAAATTTAGCTCCAAGGGGCTCGATGGTCAGCTCGTTTATCTGTAAACGGGTCATTCCGTGTCAATTTAACTCTTTTTTTTAATTGACCGCCACCTCTTAGAAATCAACCAAACTTAGCAAGATGGTGACTACATTATTTATATTAATGATACATTTTTTTGTTTGCCTCTGAATCGAATGGTTCGCCCGGTACGGCCCCGAAACAGCGGGACGGCACTGAATTATGGGGTGCACATGCCTCTTTTCTTTCTCTAATTGCGTCGGCTGTAGTGCAGATAAATTAATGAAAAAACAATTACTTGAAAGGTATTGAAATTTTGTTTCATAAAACATACATTTCGTTTATTAAAAGATTAAAAATCCCCCCCCCCCTCCCCCTTTTTATTCTTTCTACCCCTGTTATCTTTCAAAGTATTTTTTTTTTCTTGAAACAATTCTATTTGATAGCTGTAAGTATCAATCCATTTTCTGAAAGTTTCAGAGTGGGACAGCGAGGGAATTTTGAGATAAAAGTTAAGAAGTCTCGCCGTGAGTAAAAAATCGCATGTTTTTACATATGTTTACGTGCATATGGGATCGTCCACAAAAATCAACACATCATTAAACCCGACCAACTTTTATGTGAAAGAAAAGTATTCTGACACATTAAGTAGGCTTAGAACAGACTTACACTTTTTTTTTCAAAATTTTGTCCCGCACCATTCATGCGCAGTAGCAGTCCAAACTTGAGCACTTTTCAGTGTTTTGGTTCGCCTTCCACGACGTTTGGGCTTCTAGCTAACGACCCGTTAAAGATAACGAAAACATAAAAAGACCAATAAAAAGCTGAGAAAATTGAGGTAAGATAGAATTTAAAAAAAAAAACACATAGAAATATAAAAACTACCCTTAATGTAAAAACGTTCCCCAAATTGAGAATAAAACAATTTACCCTACCTCTAGCTTAGCGAAGATTTAATGAGACAACACCATAAGGATGCCCCGATTCCTGCGCTGGCCCCAGTCACCAACGCCACCCTTCCTGTCCAGCGATCCATTTTTATTTGAAAATAATTGTGAAGTTCAACATTATCAGTATCTTTCCAAGAGCTCTAGCAGACTGAATTTTCTGTTATTTTTTAAAGTCTTGCATGCTTAATAAAACACGCTTTGTCATCTTGGTGAATCGAGTCGTGGATAACGACTCTGCGTTTTATGTGAGTAACGATTATCTACCTGCCGCGGAACAATGTTTACCTATGCAAGGTCATAACTGCACAATTGCTTCGTATAAAAAGTCACGATAAGCACTGAAATGAGGTTAAATTTCGCTTGATTTTCATTTTGGTAAATTATTATTTTTTCCATTGACATCAAATTCGACACTGACTTCAGGAATTCACTTTAACAAAAATTTGTAACAAATATCTATATTCTGCATGGTCAGCTGTGTGACACTGATCCAAGCTTTATCAGATATTTGTGATAAATGTCAGTAATGTCCTTTTTTTCTTGTGACAAAAATTAGTCCCATTATCTTTTGTAAAATTATCTGGGGATGATAAAACGGTGTTAAATTAAACAAAATAAAATAAATTTAGTAAAAATCATTTATTGTAATGATTAAAACTAAGCATCGCTTATCAGGCATAATATAGATTATAATCCTTGATCAATCAATACTTTTCTCCTACCGGTTGAATCATCAGCTCAGTAATCTGCAACGAAAAAAGAACCAATCTTAGCGAATCCAATATGTTGTAAAACATGCGGAACAAGAGGTGCATCGATACAAACCTGGACGTTTTCAGGACATCCCAGGATGTAGACCACCGCGTTGGCAAGGTCCTTAGCCTCAAGATGAGGTCGACTGTCGTACCCACTCGTATCTTTGAAAGCTCCCGCTGCTACTGCCAACTCGGTCTTGACTACACCAGGACTAAGACTCTGAAAATTACCTCAACCAAATAAGTATTGAGCACTGAACAGCCCACTGGTTGTTTGAAGAAATCCATTGGAAAATAATCATTGCACATTAGGATGAAATCTTATTTAAATTGCAAACGCTTACAATGCGCAGAGTATTTTATTATTGTCAACACTATAAACGTCTCAAAAATTGATGCCCAAACGGGGACTCGAACCCCGATCTCCACATATCGCGGGTGTTGCTCTGAACCATTGATTTTGAACCATTGTCCAAGTAGCTCAATGGTTCAGAGAAACACCCGCGATAGGTGGAGATCGGGGTTCGAGTCCCCGTTTGGGCATCAATATTTGCGACGGTTATAGTGTTGATAATAATAATAAAAAAATTAAAAAACTTATTGCATAGATTTGTTTTCACTTTTACGCGGTAATAATAGAGTGACGTTCTGATCAATAAGAAATTAATTGAAATTGGAAATTGGATCATTCCATGAATGCCTCGTGAGTATGTAAGGTTTTAATGTTGAAGCAGCGTTACTTACAGTGACCTTGATCCTGCTGTTGAGGGCGATAAGTTCCTTCCGCAGGGCTTCGGCCAAGGCTCTCACTGCAAACTTACTGCTGGAGTAAAACCCAACCATGGGTATGTCTATAATGCGGTGACCAAGAGTGCTGAAGGAAGAAAGTAAGTTTCACAAAAACGAATTAATTTAATCAACTCGAAACTGAATATAAATAGAATGAAATATTTCTGTGCTGTTAATTTGTTTAACGGAAAGACTCAGAACCTGCCGACTTGGATGATGTGGCCGTCATTGACCCCTCGTGCTTGCATTGACTTGATTGCTTCACGGGAACAAATGCTCAGGCCGAGGACGTTTACGTTCAAGACTTTCTGCCAGTCCGCTGTCTTGGCACCTGGAAATGAATAAAGGATATTGGTAACTTATTTATTCAGAACGCTGGGAAACTCAACGAAGAAAGCGTTCTTACTTGAAAGATAGGAATTTGATAACGCAACCCCAGCGTTGTTTATGCACACGTCGACGCCCCCCAAATTGTTGGTGGCCCATTCGAAGGCTGCCAGGATGTCGTCCTCCTTCGATAAGTCGGCCGCGAAGGGGTACAACTTCCCAGGGGCACCTTTTAACTCGTCTTGGAATGCCTACAGTAGAGCGTAGTTACTTGAAAAGTATTGGTGGGCCAAATTAGTAGCCGTTTACTCTGGTATAGGTAGGTGCACACTCAAGAATTGTTTCAAGAATTTCAATTAAAAGTGGACTTTCAATCACGACAAAGAAATAATAATCTTATACGGTTTAAGGACTAGCAAAAAACACTTCTGTATTCTTTATTTCTTCAAAATATAATTAATCCTATAGAAAATCATAGCTATTACTTAAGATTAAGCACTCTATTTCGAAAAAAACTCACCTCAATCCTTTCTACCCGTCTCGCCAGCCCTATGACCTTCATGCCCTTAAGGACTAACTCTTTGGCGATCGCTGCCCCGATTCCTGAACTTGCTCCTGTCACTAAAGCCACTCGTCCTGACCAACGTTCCATGGTTGCTACAAGGTATGATCTCAGAGGTTGGAGGCTTGTTAAGTGACTGGCATGGACTCGTGCTGCATCGCTAAAGGCAACGTTTCGGTAATGCACTGTCATGATAACTCTGAGATAACAGAGATAATTAAATGGTTTCAAATAATTTAAAATGTGCATTTTATAGGACATAGAATAATATTCTGAAGGATGAAAACTGACGCTGCAGATTGGTTACGAAATTGCCTTGCTCAATGCTTTCATTTTTCTCTCCTCCCAAATTATAAAAATAGACATCTTTTTTTCGATCCAAAACATTGCTTTTATTGCTACAACATGACGACACATTAAATTTTAATAAACGGTATACATCAGTTTAACAGAACGTTAATTGTCTGTTAATTTTCACTTTTTATTTATGTGGAAAAAAAGGCGTTTGGAAATATGAACCATAAATAAAATGATGAATCAAAAAGAGCAATCAAATGCATTGAAACTCGTTTATTTAAATTAGCAATACATGATTGGACCAAATATTGGTAGGAATTTTAATAAGCAACCTATCAGAACTTTTCTCCAACTGGCTGAATCGTCAACTCGTTGATCTGCAACCCAAGAAACATTCGTGATTAGAAGAATGGCGTACAGCCCCATGGCTTAACAACGAAAAATATTTGGACTCGATATCATCGCTAACCTGCACATTTTCAGGACATCCCAGGATGTAAATCACTGCATCGGCAATGTCCTTAGGTTCAAGATGAGGCATGTGGTTGTACATACTTAAATCTTTTACTGCTCCTCCTGCTACTGCTAGCTCTGTTTTCACCACACCTGGGCTGAGACTCTGAAAATGGTTAACGCATTACCCATAAGATTTCTTTTTTTTAGTTATCTGAAATATTATATGGCTTCGATGGATCTGAGTCTGAAACGGTGATATCTCGTCTGAGAGCTTGTAGCATCAATTCAAACACAAAAAATGTAGATGGTTAGTTCGGAGAATGTTTTCCTTTCAAACAGAATTTCTTACTGTGACTTTAATCCTGCTGTTGAGGGCGACCAGTTCTTTCTTGAGGGCTTCGGCCAGGGCTCGAACAGCAAACTTTGTGCCAGAGTAAAATCCAACGCCGGGAAAGTCAATCACTTTGTGCCCACAAGTGCTAAGAAAAAACGCAGAGTTATTTTAATAGTTCTCCGCTTAAAAACATTGTTCGTGGTAAATATTGCAAGTCGAGTTCCTGAATTACCTACCTGCCAACTTGAATGATGTGTCCATCATTAACTCCACGTGCTTGCATCGATTTGATGGCCTCACGGGAGCAAATGCTCAGCCCGAGAACGTTTACATCCAACATTTTTCTCCAGTTTTCTGAGTTGGCGTCTGGTAAAAGATCAGTTTTTGTTTCATTTGCAAATTTGGATAGGTTAGTTGAACTGTTTTTCAAGATTGGGTTCTATATTTTGTATGTTTGGAAGCTACATATAAAATGAAATGAGGTAGTTGTTTTTTACAGTTCTTCCGTTGTGCGTTGTCAAGCCCATAATTTATATATTTATATATATATATATATAAACATCATATATTAACCCAAACTCATATACATATATGGGTTGTTTTATTTTTCTATTTGAAAGCTCAGAAGAGTCAACTTCTTTTAAGGGCCCAAAGAAAATTTCTCGAGTTAACCTCTATTTTTCTTACCGGTAAGCTGTGAATTGGACAAGCCAATGCCGGCGTTGTTTATGCACACGTCGACGCCCCCCAAATTGTTGGAGGCCCATTCGAAGGCTGCTAAGATGTCCTCCTCCTTCGATATGTCGGCCGCGAAGGGGTACAACTTCCCAGGGGCGCCTTTCAACTCGGCTTGGAAAGCCTGCACATTTGGAATGAATGAAAAAAATGCAAAAAGTGGAAAAGTTTAAAAAGAATGCACCTTCTTTTGGAGTTAATTATTATTTGTATATTTATTTCATTTATTTATCTAATTTTTTCCGAAGAAAAAACTGCAATTTGCATATTAAATACAGATGGCAGAAAAAATACTAAAACTATTTAGCTAAACTATCTCCTATTACTAATTCGAAAAACCCTTCTTCTAAAAATGTTACTATAATTTGCAGTCCTTTCCATTGTCCTTTTATTATTCCATTCCAATCTCTACCCGTTCTTCTTAAAAAAGAGTATTTGCATGTGTCGCTCTTCATATTTTTTATAACAACATGATCTTCATGTTCTCTGCGGCACCCAAACTTGTTTTCTTCCATTTCTATCTTTTCACTCAACTCTTGCCATCCACTACTTCCTTTCATTACTCTGAAGAAATTCCACAATCTATCAATTTTCTTTCTTTCTTCTAGCGATGCCCATCCTAATTATTTTATCATAATTGAAGGTCATAATTATCCTCTAACTTTCTGCATGGACAAGCGAAGGACAAGGCGAAATTTACACAAACATTTCCTTTTCTTTACAATTTGACTGGGAAAAAGCTGAACGAAATGGCTTAAAAGAATTATTCGAGCTATACCACTAATACATACTTCAATTCTTTCCACCCTCCTCGCCACACCGATGACCTTCATCCCCTTAAGGACCAACTCCTTGGTGATCGCCGCCCCAATACCTGAGCTTGCTCCTGTCACCAAAGCCACTCGTCCTGCCCAACGTTCCATGTTAGCAGTGAGTAAAACCTTGCTGGCACGACACGAAGATCAGTTCGTACTGAGTATTGTTTTTGAAATACAGCAAACTTATCTGTTCATAACAACTGCTTAGTCATCTCGTCGAAGGTCTTCCGCGATAACAATTTTTTTGACCAATGTAACTGTGTCGGTAATGATTCACAAGTGCACTGCAATTGCTGCAATAGCAGCGATGTTGCATTACAGAATGCAGATGCACCGTTTTGAATTACATTTCTAGTGAAAACAGTAAAAATGATCATGCGGTGAAATTTAGCTCAGAGTTAATTGTTATTACGAACACATCCTGTCGTTACCATCTTTTCAAAAGTTATTTTTACATGTGGAAAAGCACTATGTCTATAGTTTTTGAAAGTTTATCGTTAACTATGTGTATTTTTTATTTTTTATTATGAAATAAGCTTTTTGTGTGGCTGTTCTATCTCTGAATATTAATTGTCACAATAATGATGCCTAGCAAAGATCTTATTATAATACCTTAGGCCCCAAGTATGCGTTGCACTAGAATACTCCTGACAGAAGTACTGAGCAGAAAAAATGTCCTCGAATTACGTAATTTTGTTGCGATCCGTATAGTCTAACAGAGTTTAGGGTTCTCAAGAATCGACAAATTAATAATAGATCACAAAAATGGCAGCCGATCGAGTGACTTTTACGAGGATAGATTCGGCTAGGGTGAGGATGGAATTTAGTAGATCAGAAATTGGATTTGCGAAAAAAAATGTATTTGAATCTTGATTCAAATAAAACATATACAATTAATCACACTTATATCGAAACGTGGAAAATAAATCCGACCTCGGCGTGTCGATCTCAAAGTTCGGATAAGGTCGAGCTCACTAAACGGTTTTTTCTGGGTTCAGAATTTTTCTCCAACAGCGGTGATCATCAGTTCTCGGATCTGAAAATAAACGATTTCCATGTCCATTCAAAATATTGGTTAAAATCGGGAATGGACGTAGCAATATCTGATAGGTTGAGACCCTTAGGTAGTCTTCAGTTGGGACCTTTCTTTTTTATCTATGAGTTAGTAAATGGTCAAATTTCGTTTATGAAAAAAAAAAACGTCTTGGCTGGGTTTAAACATTGCTATTTTAACGTAAATATTTTTTTTAACTGCATTAACCGAAAAAACACAATTTTCAACTGCAACTACATCACAACATCGCAAGACTCACCTGTACGTGCGGTGGCGACCCCAAAACATGCACTAAGGAGTCAGCGATGTCCTGTGATAGCAAGTGAGGGGCGTGGTCGAACATGGCCATGGTCGGGTCCATTCCTGACACCACCAGCACCTCCGTCTTCACCAGACCAGGGCTGATGCTCTGCAAACGTTATGACTGCTGTTTAAAATGTATCACTGTTATTTATTTTTGCGTGTTTCAAATTAAATGATGTTCAACTTTTGCAAGAACATTTATTTTCGATAATTTTTAGTTGAATTTAATCGCGAAGATCATTGAGTTTGTAGGTATAGTCAGAGGGCCAGCGTTTATGTTAAACTTTCTGCTGAGCGAACGTACCGGCAACACGTGGCAACGGTAGGTGCCACGCGATGGCACTTGCGGCACATACTGTTATGTTCGTTTGAAGGAAATAAATAATAATAAAATAAAAAAACTGAGGACTAATAATCGGCGGGACGATAATCAATTGAAATATAAGTAATATCCAATTAAATTTCACGTACCGTCACTTTAATCCGGCTGTTAAGAGCGATAAGTTCTTTGGTGAGCGCTTCTGTGAGAGCTGTCACTGCAAACTTGCTGGCCGTGTACATTCCAACCCCGGGAAAGTCCACAACTTTGTGTCCTGTCATACTGAAAATCGACGGTTGGACTTCGTTCAGTGAAAACATAGTATTTTCCAACAGGGGCGCCACCGGTCGTTTTGGGGTGACATGCCGGCCAACAATCATTTTTTTAAATATGACTAGCCATCACCGCGCTGATGTTCACCACTTTCCTTTTTGCTCTCATGCTTTTATCGTGCCAAGATCTTTTGTTTTAAGAGTTAAGAGTACCAAGTATAACAGTCTTCGAAGTTATTTTGCAGTTATATAAAAAAGACATGATATCCCGGAACTTCAACTATAACTGGTATTGAATTCATGAGTTGGTAGCAAGCTTGTAATTCTGCTGTACCTTCTTTCGCTGTAGCGTTCGTTAATTCAATCTTTCAAGATTCAAGCATCGCTTATTTACTGTTTTCTGCATGGTTTACCTGTTGATGTTGATGATGTGTCCATCGTCCACGCCTCGTGATTGCATGGATTTGATCGCTTCACGAGCGCACATACTAAGCCCGAGCACGTTCAGGTCCAGAATCCTTTTCCAGTGCTCGGTGACTGAATCTGTAAAATACATTCAGGTTCATTGGTAAAGATTGGAAAATGAAAGAAAATAAAAGAAATATTTGTAAGTAAAGTAACTGTATGACAGAAATTAAATTGGATACTGCTCGTATTTTTATAATGTTCCTCGTCGCGACATCAACAAATTAGAAAAAATAATACAAATCTAAGGTGTTCTTGTTTCGCTACCCAAGTCTTACGGGCGAGGTTGCTGTTAACTGGGGGTCCGATCCCGGCGTTGTTCACCAAGACGTCGACCCCACCCAAAGTCTTCTTGGCCCACTCGAAAGCAGCCAAGACGTCTTCTTCCTTGGAGACGTCACCCGCGATTGCGTACAGAGCCCCCGGAGCCCCTTCCACTTCCGGTTTCAACGCCTGCGCGGTGTAAAAAAAGCAATAAATACAGAGGCGCCCAAGTAGTATACAATTACACAACGTAGATTTTCTTTTGTTTATGCGTTGACGGTAACCGTAGTCACGGCAACATCAGATGTCGGTCGAGTTTGAGTAGTGAGGTAAAATAATTCAAAATAGTTCTGCCAACATATTATTATTTGGTAGTCAAATCCGTGCTTTAAAGTTTAAACAATCTCAAACCAAGTAAATCATGCAACCGCACTATTTGCTGTACAACGATCTTTGTCATAACTATAGTTAAGAGTAACTCACCTCAATCCTGTCTACCCGTCTCGCCACCCCGATGACCTTCATCCCTTTAAGGACCAACTCCTTGGCTATTGCAGCTCCGATTCCTGAGCTTGCTCCTGTCACCAAAGCCACTCGTCCTGCCCAACGCTCCATGGTTGCTATATGAATTTGCTTCAACGAATGCGCGAACTCTTGTGAAGGTCCTCAAATTTATAGTAGCGCCGAGTACACACTTAAAATGCATAGTCACGATAAGATAAAAAATTGTCTAGGCTCAAAAATAGAGCTGTGAGCGACGATGAAAAGTGACATTTTTAATCGAATGATAAATATGGGTGTTTCTGTTATTCAAGACCACCGAAGTCAATATCGATTTGTTCGTGAATCATCGATGCATTTTCTTTTTCTTATCGTAAACAAGATGTTGTAATGAAATAATTAAACTCGTTGTATAATAAACGAGAATCGCAATTGTGTAGATGAAACATCACATTTCGTTTTATTTTTTGACAATCCAGCAAGCTCCTCCTCATTTTTTTTTATGCAATTAGGCTCTCAATTCATCTTAACTCAAGGTTCCCTATCCAAGGTTCTCGACCAAGTGCATTTCTTAAACAAGTCTCTTGGTCCAGTGTCCCATCGACAGAAGAATTCGCAAGATAATTGCCATGAGCTTCTCACATTAGAGCAAGTGAATTACCTGAACGTGATAACGTAGCATTGTATCGTGAGGAACAAACAAGTAATTGTAAATAGTAAATATTTTTCTCTCAATCATGATCATATCCTCTTCCTTTTAAAAGAAGCATTGAGAACAATTAAAATTATGTGAAGCAATTTTAAAAATTAAAAAATGGACCTTATATGAAGTAGTTGATTCATTGGGGTGATAGGTTTTTGTTTACCTCTAAACGCTCGAAAGATCCGCTTGCTTGTTTATTTACACGAAAAAGCCACAAGAAAGAACAGAAATTTAAAATAAAAATTGCATTTCCAATTGCAGTGCTCTTGTCAGTCACGGTCCCACGCTTCATCTCGTTGCCCGACAGGTCTTATGGTCAGCTCATGGACCTGTAACAGAACATTTACGCTTTATAACCCGAAGAGACGCTGATTCATCAGGAGTACCAGCGTTGAGTGTGCAGGTTATATGTAGAGATATGTCAAAGTTTCTGCGTGAAAGGTGGCCCGCCAAATGACTACTGTAACGACAGAAATGCAGATTACCGGAAGATGCCGTTAAGTAGAGCCACCGTCGTATGGAATTTCTTTTCGATATTTCTCGTAGGTTACTCGCTTTTGAGACTATTCATGCTCAAATGATCTCCATCAATGTTTGCCTCGACGATTGATATCCACGAAACGATATTTTGCCGATATGCAATATTCTGCGGCCACAAAATGACTACTTTACCGCCAAAATTGAGGATGCTGCTAGGTGGAGTCTCCGTCGTGTTGAGTGTTAAGACGTGTAATTGTGTTAGTACCTATGCTATTTATTATTATGTTATTAATGCTAGCCTCGACAATTAATGTACAGATATCGACTTTTGGGGTCGTAATTATTTCTTGTAGAGTTTCGTTGAAAACGATGCCCGCAAGCGCCATCGGGTGGCACCTACCGTTACCATGTGTTGCCGGCTCGTTTGCTCACTAGAAAGTATAACATTGACGCTAGCCAGCTGACTTTACCTATCAACTTAATTATGGTAGCCTGCACTCTACGTGAGATTTATCTGATTTGGGGGTTCGTGTTCGATCCTAGTTACCGATATTCCTGTCTCCTATAAGAAACGTTTTTCTTGATTTTCCACCTGTATATTTAATCCAATTAACCGTTTACCATTCACACAAGAAAAAGTAAAATCTCACCAACTTAAAGAGGAAGATATCCGAATTAAGGCAAACATGACGTCACTTCACTTCATCAAAATCGACCGAGCTCTGAATTTTTCTGTACCTGCACATGTGCAGGAGCTGACAGGACGAAGATGACAGCATCGGCAATGTCCTTTGGTTCTAGGCACGGTATCTCGTCGAAGAGGCGCAAGTCCGTCGCCGCGCCGCAAGCGATCAGGATGTTCGTCCTCACAGTACCAGGGCTGATGCTCTGAACGGACAGGAATTTCGATAACATCGAGGTA
The DNA here is from genome assembly GCA_947568835.1 of Protonemura montana. NCBI lineage: Eukaryota > Metazoa > Arthropoda > Insecta > Plecoptera > Nemouridae > Protonemura > Protonemura montana. The sequence goes on along the minus strand of OX387603.1, from coordinate 19,694,559 downwards.
ATTTTCTTGTTATTGTACCATCGGGAGCGCAAGGTGATTATGTAAGCTCGCTCTAATGATTGATTGATTATTGTGTTTAAAGACGCACTGTTTTGACAGCAATCTAATGGAAGAGGGGAAACCCGGTGCTGGCTCGTAGCCTTTTCCTGTCGAATAGCACCATGGGTACTACCGACTTAATGACCCTTCCGAAGGATGGTACAACACGAACAGCAGGATTCCTCCACAAATCCATGCTGTCGAGGGAATGATAAGCAAGGCGAGTGAAGTTGCTGTACTAACTTTTATCCCTCGAACCTCTCTCCCGAATAGAACCATGGTCATTTGTATGATGGTCACCCATTCAATACCGGACCCAGCGCAGTGTTGATTAACTTCGGTGATCTCATGAGAACCGGTGTTTCCAACACGGCAAACCGTTCGGTAAGCTCTCTTTCAGACTAAACTTCCTTATCTTAAACAAGCGGTTATTTTTTTATCCGATGTATTTGATGTAGCATTCATCCGCTCCACATTTAAATTTGTGAGATTCAAAAATTAAAAAACGGCAGCCGCCAGAATCAACAAACTCTCTCATTTCCTGATGTAGACACTTAGAAAAAAATGCCACACAGCCTTAAAGTTCTTATGCCATCTCCATGAAAAATATATATCTAATGAAATTGAGTGTATTTTTCTTACAGTAACTCTGATGGCGCTCTTGGCACTGGCGAGTTCCATCCTCAACGCCTCCGCCAGCGCTGTGACCGCAAACTTGCTGGCAGCGTACATGCCAACGCCGGGATAGTGAACCACTTGATGTCCAACGATGCTGCAAGAATTTCATCTGCATTGGGTCGATTTCCAGATGTTCAGCTGTGGTCTCTCTGGAGCTACGACATTTCTCGAGTTCTTTTTGTTCTCGTGGTATGGATTTATTGCACTGTATTACTCTATTTTACTTGGGCTAGGAAAAATGTTCAGGGAGATTGCCGTCATTATTCAGGGCTGTAGGCGTAAAATAAACCTCTTTTGGCTCTAGGAACGAAGAGTTTGGCCTTAGGGAAAGGATGGCTTGGCTTAGTTTTTCGAACGTGCCACTATGTTTCTATGTTCTTTGAAGCTATAAAGACACTGCAAAATAATTAGAAATCATCGTGGAAACATAAGAACAAACAAACCAACATAACTGATGTGCTTGAATTCAAACCAGTACGCTTTTTAAGGCAATTTACAATGGGTATGTCGTTGCACATTGCAGAGTCCGAGGACAAACGACTCAGCACGCTGGACACGCTGGACACGCTGGACACGCTGGACACGCTGGTTTCACCTGTTGATGTGTATCACGTGGCCGTCGTCAACCCCGCGCCCCCTCATCGACTTGATCGCCTCTCGAGAGCACGCGCTTAACCCGAGTACGTTCACCGACAAAATTTCCCGCCACTTTTCCGTCACACCACCACCTAGAAACTCGTGGACACGATAACAGCAGAGTATTGGAATAATCACTGTATTTTTCATATAATTCAAAATTTGAAAAAATATTTGTGTGGTTTTCTTTGCAATTTTTTATTTGATACGCCTACAATTTAGAAAAAGGAGGCGTCAAAGCTATCAGAAGAGACATTTTGGATCTAGAGGACTCACCGATTGAATGGGTTTCGTTGAATGATATAAGTTAAAGTAAGCTCTCACTTATTCCCTAATCCCAATTAAATATACTGTAAAGGTGTCAGGAGCCGATAGCTTCCTGTTACAACCTTGTTACAAGGATCAATTGTAGCAACGGTACGTACTGGCAAGATCCACATGCGTCGCTCCTAAGCCTGCACCGTTGACAAGAACGTCCACACCTCCCAGGTTGCTCGCCCACGCGAACACTGACACGATGTCAGCCTCCTTCGACACGTCGCATTCCATAGGGAACAACCTCCCCACCGACCCTTCAAATTGAAGCTCTGTCGCCAAAGCCTGCTGGGGACCGAACCGAGAGTTATAAAAACACGTACTCTGATTTGGAAAAAATCAGGGATACAGAAATATAGTGATGCTGTCGTGTTGTCCAAATCTTCGTTAAGTTGTCTTTCATCGTTGTAACCATTTTTTGGTTACGGTAGCTACGTGGTGGCATCCAACAATCAACAAATTTAGCCAGTTTCTAGCGCACCTGCTAGAATACCTGCTAAGCATTCAGAGACTTCCATTTCAACGTTCGGGCAATGGCGAGCGTATTCACATGGATGTTTTTGCCGAAGACAACGTATTGAGTGGTGGTGAGGGTGTTAATAAATATCTTTGTTTACGTGCAGGTGTGTGTGTGTGTCACTGTGGGACTCGAGCGCCATCGCCTTTGCGACCTCGCGAGAGGAATCAAGAATGCTGTAGAACGATTTAACCCTCGAAAACTGTCGAAAACACCCTCAAAATCAGCTGAAGGTGGTAGCTTAGAGGTGGTACTATCATGAAAACTGCCTATTTATGTATATGCCTGTGCTTTATGGATAGATCATTGGGGTTGATTTTGAGCATGCATGATATTTGAACAATTTATCATTAGTGAGATCAAGTATTTTTCTGTATGGTATCGCATTAAAATAACATTCCCAAACCGTCAAGATTAACTGGCATACAAATTCAGCTTACCGCAATTTTGTCCACTCGTCTCGCCACACCGATGACCTTCATCCCCTTGAGGACCAACTCCTTGGCGATCGCCGCACCGATTCCTGAGCTTGCTCCTGTCACCAAAGCCACTCGTCCTGACCAACGCTCCATTTTTTGATACAGAATTACGTAGCACACGGCTTGCATAAACTTGATGAAAGTAATTAACTTCGAATCTTGGCATCAATAAAACGAGCGAAGACTGACAGCATATGGAGCTGATAAGAGATATATGACCTATTTTTATATTTATTCAATTTATCTGTAAGCTTCATTATTATTAGTATGTTTAATGTACACATAGTTAGATAGACGACTGAAAAGCAAGAACCGAAGCATTGGAGGAGCAGCAGAGTCAGTTAGGTTTGACTAAAGTCAACCCTCCGAAGAACTGGGTGGTCCACTTTTCCTACCCGTTTCCAAAGCAAATAAAAATATCCATTTTAATGCCAGCGATCTTCAATTACGAAAATCTTGGTGTAAGTAATCGGTAAGTCTCCAAATGTGTTTTGTTTCCCTTCCCTAAAGCAAACACCTATTGCTATGTAAAGACTGACTCCGTGAGTGTACTCCAATGGAAGTACCATCTCATAATATGACGATGACTCCTGCGTAGAGCTGCCCTTCAAATTCAATCCCAAGTTTCAACCCCTTAAACACGTACTTGTCAAAAGATTGCAGAACCCAACACCTTTGGATATAAGCCACCCGGGATACGCGAATGTCACAATTGTGTTTTACACTCGGAAGCAGAAAGATGAAATCCTTCAAAGAAAGAGTGAAGTGATAAGAAGAGATCAAATGGATCAGTCTTCGGTATCAAATGTTCGAATTTCGGCCTTTTTGATGAGCAAAGCAAAATCTCCAATAGGGAAATCTCTTTAAATTTGAAACAAATTTTTTTTTGTGAGAAAATAATGAACACATAGTTTTTTATTTTCTTCCAAATCCAATTTTGAATAAAATATACCTGTTTAAAATGTTGCGTTTCAATCTCGTACGAAAACGAGGGTCGTCATTTTTTCTGACGTATAGTGAAATCTGACGTCAGTATGACTTCAAAAAACGTCAAGACCCAAAATGACGTCAGAGCAGAATTTCTGACGTCACAGCCCGTTTTCATCCCGCCACGAGAATTTATATTTTAGCCATTATTAAAACAAATATAAATAAAAAAGTTATGATCGAATTATTAAAAAGAAAAAAAACGTCAGATTTTATTTTATACGCGTATTTGAAGACAATGATAATAATTAAATAAAAATCTTAATGAGATTTCCCTACTGTAAATAAGCAAATGAATTTTCACTTGCCTTCAAGACTAACTGATTCAACCGGGTCTAGTATAGACAGTAAAACGGGTTAAAACGCGCGGTTGTTTTCGATTCGGCAGTTTAGATCATTAAGCAAGTAGGTACACGGTAGTTACCGACCGATCACTGATGTATCGACCTTTTATTAATTGCTAAATCACTATTCGATGTCCCAACAGAGTTCTCTGGGGCAACGCAATGCACTTAACACGAGTTCCCATTCAGCCATACTTAGTTAGAGACAAGACCCTGGGTGTCCCACGTCGAGTAACCGGAGTTTGATCGGCTCTCCTTGTTGGTCGAACTCTGAAGGGTTCGCATTTTCGCGTTAGATCGTGGCAACCATTTTTGGGAGGCTGAGTTCAATCCACAGCTCTGTTGGTGTGGATAGCCGGGTCTCAGCCCAATGGGTGAATCCTTGTCTCTTCTTATACCTGGAGTGAATGTGGTGTTGGTGGTTATGGTGCATGTGCATTATGGCTAATGCAACCGATTTTTTTTTTGCTAAGCAGCCAATGGAGATATTCAGGTCAAATAACAGATTAAATAATATCTTAGCAACATGGTCGCTAAACAGATCACAGTAACTCTTTTTTTCCAAAACCAAAATTTACCACGCCGTCCGGAATGGAACCCGTACTTTTAGCGTCAGAAGCAACGATTCAGCCGCCCGGCCACTAAGCGTTGACTGGTTGGTACATGACAATGCCAGCCCGGTACATGACAATGCCAGCCAATGAGCAATGAGCGAGTAGTATTCTGTAACCGATCGATGTCCAATATTAATTGATCAAGTTCGTTTGATACCCAACAGGTAGCGCTAACGGTCAATATGCGTCTTAACTCGACTGCTGGTTCGGTGACACTTGGTACAAGACTAGAGAACGAGTGAGCTCAAGTTTTCATCGGGTGGCTCACCACCAGTCGGGCTCTGTCGCCCTGCCATTAATCGGTCGATTATGGCAAGTGATGGAAGCCTTGTTTTTTGGAGTGGCCGAAAGCTATTCCTCCCTCTAGCTACAGGCAGGGTCCATTGAATGTGTTGACCTATCTGTCTCATGCATTTGGTAGGGTGATTGGTGAAGGAGTGTTTCAGTTGAGAAGCGACTCAATGTTACATGCACACGCACGTCTTAAAAGTGCATGCCCCTGAAGCTATGCATTCTGCAATTCGAATCTCAGTTGGCCCTCCACAACACGACGCTGACGTCATCATCACCTGTAAACAAATCTCGATTTAAAAGGAGTTTTTTCTTAGCATGATCATGGATAACACCTCGACGTCGACGACAGCGCCACCTGGTAGCCAGACTGGAACTAACCAATCCTGGAAAAATTATTTGAAAAAAATTTCTTGGTCTGGAGAATAAATGGTGAGATTTATAAAAAAAAAACGGCTATGGACGAGGATCGAACGCAGTACCTTCTAAGCACGAATCATTCACTCTAACCGCACGACCATGCATACGGCTATGAATGTGAATGGTTTTTTGCGATTTATAAATTGTTAAACTGTGACGACAGCGTTAAAGAAATCTCGACCACTGCATCGATGATTTTCAATCAAACAAATATTTCGACAACATTAATAAATATCATTGGCTCCAATATTGCCCATAATCGTAGACTACAAGAATTATTTTCGAATTCTTGTTCAGTTCACTCATCCTGAACCTTAAGTCATGGATGAACATTCTGCCCTTCAACCCAACCATGCGTCCAAATTATGTACTGCATTTGCGACGCAGTTTTATCTGGTCACATTGGTCTGTGAATTGAGTCTTGCCGCCGCTGCCAGCGGAGAAGCACTTCACCACACAGACGATGCCCACATGGAGAGAAACGCCGCAGGGCCCTCATGACATCACATAGGAATATTGGATCGGGTTGAAGAGCTTTAGTTTGATATTTTTGTTGTAATCAGCGCTACCTATTGGCAGAATCTGTCATTCACTCTGGATGGAACAATAGTTCAATGATTTGATACCAGAGCGACTCAAGCTTAGCGCAGCCAAAAAGCTACCCGAACGGGATTCGAACGCCCGACTTCTGCACACTGAGCCAGCACGCTAACCACAGAGCCACAGTCGACAGTCAACAACTAGGTCAACAGAGGCACAATAACACAAGGAGGCTAATGCTACCGATTTGTTTTCTGCTAAGCAACCGAATATTGATCACGGATTCAGGTTAACTAGGGCTTCGCGAACGCAATTCGTGTTGCGTTGTAGATGAGCGTAGCGATAGTTGTGGCTGGTAAAATTAAAATAATTGCATCTTAAGTTCAAACTGCACTTCATAGAGACAAAAAAAGCTCACGTGATCTTTGGAATCCTAATTCACGGTTGTCAAGTAGAGCATGGGCGTCCGGAGGGGGGTGCAAGGGGGTGCGCTTGCACCCCCCTGGAAATAACATTCGCCGTCGCCTCTGTGCAGGACATTCCGTAACAGGGTGCTTGTTTCGCTCCACGCAACGAAATCAATTTTTAATTTATGCTGGCAGCGAACAAAGTATTGGTCCAGGTTCCTTACTTCAAAAGAATCGGTAAGCTCACACCTTGTTTTTGACGGCTATCTTGCAGACACGAAACTCCGCGCCCATCCAGAGCCGAATTACTCATTTCGCTGTATGGCTGGTCGACGCGAAACAAGTCCACTGGTTAAAATTTAACTCTGCAGTCAAAAAAGCAGAAAAATCTCTCTCCGTGTTTGATGTTCCAGGACTGCAAGAGTGGCTCTAGCAGACAGTTCACTGATCTGGCTGATCTCTGAAACATGATCGCTGCTCCGGCGCCTCTGATCGCTGATATCATAAGAGAGCATGTATGTAATGCAAAATGTCTCCTGCAACTTAATTTGACCTTTAAATTGTGGTTATTGAAGTTATTTTTCCCTTATCGACTTCGACATTAAAACATTGAAATGGTCTGTGTTTGATGAGCGTATAGCGAACGAAACAATCCAACCCCATTTACAATTAAATCTATGCTTTAAATCATTTCACATAGTTGTCAGCTTTTGGATTTGACTTCTGAAATATGGGTGACCATCATACACATGACCACTTCTGTTCGGGAGAGAGGTTAGAAGGTTGAAAGTTAGTTCAGCAACTTAACTCGCCTTGCTTATCAACCTTTCGACAGCATGGATTTGTGGAGGAATCCTGTAGTCCGAGTTGTACCGTACTTCAATTTTTCAATTGCTGTCAATTGTTCAGTTGTTCAATTGCGGAGGGGACGTAAAGCCAGTGGTCCCATTGGTGCTCATCGATAGGAGTAGGCCACGTGCACCGGATTTCCCCTCCTCCCTTCTTAATTAGGAAGGTAAATCATCATTATCATCATCACTCACTCATTTACCGGCACTATTAGACCAGTGCCACATTGTCCGTTGTTAAAACAGTGCGTCGTTAAAAGTCACTAATCAATCAATCAATCTGTAAGATCTGTAAGAAGATCACACTACAACGCAGAAAATATCGTATCTTGTAAAGGTTTGCAACAAGTTTTGCAACAAAAGTCAGAATATCACATATTTTTATCTCCCGATCGGTCCTATTTTAAAGCGTTGCCTCTGCCTAAAATGCAAAGCTATATTTCATAAAATTTAGTCAAGTAGCTGGGAACGAATGACGTTGTCGGGAAATTTAGTTTGCCTGTGAAAACTTTGAAGCAACTCGTGGTACGTGTGAGTGCCACGGGACTGCCTATACGTACGGTCAATCCAACCCTGACAAGTTTTAACTGAAATAATCGTCTAAAACGAGGCGAAAATTTGTCTCTTCGTGCCAGGCGAGTAGCCGACAGAAGAGTATCGCCTGAAACCTACTGCATCGCTGTGCAAGTGACGTCACAACACGTGCTCGATCGACCCCGCCTCGTGGTATCGAACTACTGAAGCTCGGCTCCCATTGGCTGACCGGTTTTCGAAGTGGATCTAGGTGATAACAGCAATGGCGTCCACGGCTGCTATCACATACCAAATATTTTCCTGGCATGCAGATGCTAAAGAACTGAAAATTCTCGTACTTTAATTGCGGATGTTTAATTAGATTAATTTTAACTGTGTTAGCATTTGTTACCTGTGAGCGTTCTTGACTAAATCAAGTCACATTGAGAGTAAAATTGCGTATTAGCCCTCTTTGAATCGACACATGCATCGACCGGCAATTTTCCGTGCAATTACATTGTTGTACATGCAAGTTGTGTAGACAATCATTGGAGTGGTGCAAAATTTTAATACTCTGTTGAGAATTTTGGTTGAATGGCTTTGTAACTTGTAAGATCGTAGCAATATTTTGGGGTGGAAAATGAGAAGCCACTCCTTAGTATCCATCAAAGCAAACCACTCAAAATGCACAAAAATTAAGTCTGAATTAATTCCTTGTATCCGAGATGATTCACCCAAGGACAGGACCAACAAGATGTAAATGATGAAGACAACTAATGAATGAAACTACCATGAAACTTTCTGGTGAGCTTTTTATAACTACTAACATAGTATCAACGATAGTATGTACCGAAAGAAAGTAAAGTAGTAACTTTTAAACCACAATCAGGAAAGGGTCAGATAGCAAGCTAGCAGAATTAAAACGTGGTTTTTTTTTCGCTCCCGTAGCCTTAAACAATGGTTAAACAAATGGAAGAATGGAGTTAAATCTCCAATGACAATTACTTTCAAATCAAAATTAAATGACAGTTTGGTCATTTAAATCACAATTACTTAAATCTTAACGCCGCAAAAGCTGTGCTGATTAATCAAAAACCCCATCAGAGCAGTAAACTGATCGATACATAAAAGAAGTCCCCACTTATTTACCTCATGGGTAAGGGATGAAGCCATGTTCTTAGGTCTAACAATTGACTTTCGATTAAAATCGTGGACGCAAATCAATAATGTAGCACTTACAATCGCACCTGGAGAGGTAATACCAAATGGTATGAGTTGACAACTCAATTTTTTACAAAAGGACCAATCTTAAATGGAGTGAATATGTTTTATCAACTTCCTTTCAATATTAAAGCAAGACACAATGACAAACAATTGTGCTAAAACAATTCCTAATGGCACATTGTTTCTACTCTGTAAACGATTAGTACAAAGTTATGATTTAATTAATTTAAAATGACTTTATGTATGTATGATGTAAATGTAAAATGATTTCCTATGATTTTCAAAATATGTAAAATGTTTCGGAGTATGTAAAATTACTTGCCAATTTTATAACTGTAACCAATCATGGAATAAAATATGTATCATTAATATAATTATTATTGTATTTTGATTGTTATTATTATTGTGCAACTTTTAAATTTACATTATTTTGACAATCATCAACTAGTCGTGAGCTACGTCAGCCGAATCTTTGGTCAACCGTAGGTGATTGTCGACCGGCCCGAGTGCGGCACGAGCCAACGTTTTCCCCTGATGCGGGAGGGTTGGGAGTCCTCGAGCCTTCGCTCGTGGGACAGAAAATTTTGGCGTGTTGGAAACACCGGTTCTCGTGATATCACCTCAGTTAAGCAACACTGCGCCGAGTCAGTTATTGGATGGGTGACCGTCAATACATGACCAGTTCTGTTCGGGAGAGGGGTTGGAGGGATGAAAGTTAGTACAGCAACTTCACACTCCTTGCTTGTCAACCTCTCGACAGCATGGATTTGTGGAGGAATCCTGCTGTTCGAGTTGTACCGTCCTTCGGAAGGGACGTTAAGCCGGTGGTCCCCTTGGTGCTGTTCGTCAGGAGTAGGCTATGTGCCGGCACCGGGTTTTCGCTCCTCCTTTCTAGGCTAGGTTAGGTTCATCATCATCCACTCATTCCCCGACGCCATTAGACCAGTGCCGCATGGCTAGATGTCAAAACAGTGCGTCGTTAAACACCACAAACAAATTCGCTCGTGGCCCCGAAGTCTCTTAAATTTATTTACAATGCCGTTTATTTTAGTTTCTTTTAGGAAAATAAATAAGGCAGTTTATAAAGTTATAAAAAATGAACTGAAAATTAATCTGGGAAAGTATCACGTCTTCAGAATGTTTCGTTTACCTGTGAAAACTTTGAAGCAACTCGTGGTACGCGTGAGTGCCACGGGACTGCCTATACGTACGGTTAATCTAACCCTGACAAGTTTCAACTGAAATAATCGTCTAAAACGAGGCGAAATTTTGTCTCTTCGTACCAGGCGAGTAGCCGACCGAAGAGTATCGCCTGAAACCTACTGCATCGCTGTGCAAGTGACGTCACAACACGTGCTCGATCGACCCCGCCTCGTGGTATCGATCGACTGAAGCTCGGCTCCCATTAGCTGACCGGTTTTTGAAGTGGATCAAGGTGATAACAGCAATGGCGTCCACAGCTGCTATCACAGACAAAATGTTTTCCAGGCACGCAGATGCTAAAGAACTGCAAATTCTCGTACTTTAATTGCGGATATTTAATTAGATTCATTTTAACTATGTTAGCATTTGTTAGATGTGAGTGTTCTTGACCAAATCAAGTCACACAACGGGTCCAATTGCTTACGAGCCCTCCTTGAATCGTCACACCGAACGGTCGGCGAGTGTTTTGCCCAGACTAGTTTTCATTCAACATATTTATAAAGTGCGATTCTTCCCCCCTCCACCCCCCCCCCCCCCCCCCCCCTCCCCGCAGAGTTGAAGCCCTTTTGTCTATATCCTTGGAAGCATTTGCACCCCCCTGGAAAAAATCCTGCGTACGCCCATGAAGTAGAGGCTTAGATTTGTTTATCGTAGAAACAGCAATAATACGGTCTTAAAAACTTTGAAATAGCTTTAGTTTGATGCGTTTTGCATGTTAGCAAAGATTGGTACAAAAATACAAAATACTTTTGGCGGTAGGTAGAGTTTACTCAAAATCTGAACATTTTCGTAAATGTTGAAGATGGTGTTGATTATTTTGTATATATGTTAATATTGCGTGTTACTAGATATTTAACAAAAGACTACGTTTTGGATCAATGTTTTAAATCATTCTTAATTACAGCTGATGGCGGGTAGCGCCACGTCTTAGCAAATCTGAAACTAAATTCTGAAAATTTCGATTACATTTTGACGATGAATATTTCGGAACACAGTTGTGCGAATATTGAAAATGAAGATGGGAAACAAGATTTGCGACAATTTGGGATGAGTGTTTGCAAATATCGGAATCGCTTGAGATTGACGAGCCAGTCTTGCCGAGAGTGCGAACTTTATCGAAAAGGTATACTGCGAACAATTTTCATCACGTGGTTTATATATGTATACCACTTTGTAAATTTCAAAATATGAGTAAAATAATAATAATTACCTCTCCTTGTCACTGTGTTTACAGATACGACGAGGGTGCCTCCCAGCATGTGTTTGCGTCTGTAGAAGATCTCTATAACCAACAGCTTTTCTTTGAAGTGATGGACACTGCCCTTGGGGGCCCTAAAAGCACGCTTCATAACTAAAGTGTTTGATCATCTTTGAAGGGTTGAAAAATTTCTCACCGCTACGGGGGGCTCAGGAGGAAAACGACGACACAATTGAATTTTATGGGGATGATATTAACAGAGACCAACTGTTATTACCCAGAGATATGTTTATTGACACCATCAAATCGAAAGATAAAGTCGTAGCCACTTTCACGGAAGTCGCGGACTAATTGAGGGACCGAGAAAATGCATCCCTTCCAACGCTGTTGCATGAACTCAACAAATTCTGTCGTATCGTTATGACCATACCAGTAACATCGTGCACGTCAGAACGCTTATTCTCCGCGCTCCGTAGAACGAAAACGTATTCGAGATCAACTTTGATGCCAAAGAACATGAATGCACCTAGAGGACTTCTTACCATTCACCGAGCGATAAGTGACGGTGTTGACTGCGATTTTATTGCGGATCAGTTTATCCTAAAAGCGGCAGTACGTCGTAACACATTTGCGATGCAGAATCTATGAATTTGCGATTGTGCAGAACTATTCGCTGCCATTATATATTTTAAAAATCAAGTCAAAATAGATGAAACGTTACTTGCAAACTTTTAAAAAATACTCACATGTGTGTTTTGTGTGTGCATTTGCGATTGTGCAGAACAATTCTCCGCCGTTATATTTAAAAAAAAAATCAAGTCATAATAAATGAAACATTAATTGCAAATATGTCTTAAAAAAACTACATGTGTGTTTTTACCCCCCCCCCCCCCCCCCCCCCCCTCTCCACCCCGGGTGTGCAATTTTTGTATGGCATCCCTAGGACTTTTCAAAAGTCGGCACCCCTGAATTGACGATCAAAAGATAACATAAGTTTTAACACAAGCAATTTTTTTTGCAAAGCATAGTTTTTGTACTTGAATTAAAAAATTTGTTTGGCATTAATTATAAACATTAATTGTTGATTGGTTTTTAGCGTGCTAAAAGTGTTAGTTGTTGCATATCTTGGATCAGTATGACACTCCACAAGGTGTGATTGTTAATTCAGTAACCTGCAAAAGCAAAAGAACGATACGTTTTGATACTAGGATAATTAAATCACCACAGAATTGTTTTAAAGTCGTGGACTTAATAGGTGGATTCAACCAATCGACTTAAGACTGACCTGGACGTTAGGTGGGGTGCCCAGAACGTACAAAACAGCGTCGGAAATGTCCTTGGCTTCCAGGCTTGGCATCTGCTCGAAGATTGCCTCGGCGCCGGCAATATTCCCAGCAGAAAATATCTCCGTGCGGACTACGCCCGGGCTGACGCTCTGCAAATGGAAGAATGGGAAATAGAACGCGCTATGATGAAACTCTGTGTGAGTCATTGATATAAATTTGCAACGTTTAGCATTCATCAACAGTGAGTCCACACTGATTTGTGGTAACTAAGAAAATGCAACGATTTTTTTTTTTTTTTTTTAGTATAGTTTATACAGACATTTCGATTGGGATTCGGAACAGAACATGCGTATACACATCTTCCCCTTAGCTGTAGCCATTCGCCTGTAGACACATTCCTTTGCCTTTGCTTACAGTAGACTTGATGTTGGTTCCCAGCAATTCTGCTCGCAGTCCTTCGGTCAGGGCGGTCACCGCATATTTGCTGGCACAGTACATCGTCAGCGGCAATGAAGTTACCACCTTGTGGCCACAGACGCTGCAAAGGAAGATCAACGAACATAGGAAATACGACCAAATTAATCATCCGATTCGTTTCGTGGAGTTTTAAAGAAGCACTGTTTTGACAACTGGCCATGCTGCACTGGTCTAATGGCGTCAGTAAATGAACGGATTATGATGAGGATCATGGTGAACCTACCTTTGACTAGAAGGGATATGGGGAAACACGGTGCCGGCACGTAGCCTACTCCTATCGAAGAGCACCAAGGGGACCACCGACTTAACATCCCTTCCGAAGGACGGTACAACGCGAACAACAGGATTCCTCCACAAATCGATGCTGTCGAGAGGTTGATAAGCAAGACGAATGAAGTTGCTGTACTAACTTACAACCCTCCAACCTCTCTCCCGAACAGAACTGTCCATGTGTATGATGGTCTCCTATCCAATACCTGACTCAGCGTAATGTTGCTTGTCCGAAGGGGGATAGGAAAGTTAATTTTGCATGGTCGTGGCGATTGTGGCTCGATGTCTCGATTAAGAGGATGTTTTTTTACATAAAATCCAAATAAACACTCTTCATGCAATGCAGTTAAAATTTCGCGACGCTCTATTCTGTTTTAATTGGCTCTTGCTTACCTGTTAATGTTAATTATGTGGCCGTCATCAACTCCACGTGCTTTCATTGACTTGACGGCCTCCCTGGTACAGATGCTTAGCCCCAGGATGTTTACATCCAAGATGTTTTTCCAGATTTCCGTGGAAGAGTCTGGAAACAATGGTTGAAAATCTCAATATTCATGAATGGGACAGGGTTTTGACGCCCAGTGCTGATTTGGAGCTCCTTTATGGGAAATTTTTTCTCTTATTATCAATTTAAGACTTACATATTTAGAACCGCCCTTCCTATATAAAGTTTCCAAAAGAATGGGCATTTGAGGCATTATGGTCGCCAACGGGTGTGGTTTGGAATTAGGCAGCATAACTGCTCCTATTTTCAACAGTTCTGTGTGCATAGTCTGCGATTTAAGAAGGCGAATATCTCAGAGCGACACTTAAGAAACAGAAAATAATTTTACCACGACCTCTTTTTTTGCGATAAAATGTGCGTTTCAAACACGTTCAAAAAACTTTTTGTGCACGACTCTCAGGGAGAAGGGGGGGGGGGCGAAGCCGGGCTGGCGCCCTGAGGGCGCAGGGGTGGAGTCTCTAGTACAAATTAAAAACTTAAAAAAATATTAATTTCCCAACTTCCGAAGATATCAACACTGAAAATGACTTTAATTATACCTTGGAGGAAATAATGGTTAAAAGATTTCCCCATTTCTTATAAGGAGCAAAGATTGGTGCCCTTGGCTGAAAACCTTGGTTGATAAGTTATTGCAAGCAGGTGCGAAGCAAATATGGTGGGTATGTGAAGACACCCATACCAGAAAGCGTCGAGTCGTACAAGACACCAGCGTTGTTAATGAGCACATCGACGCCTCCGAAAGTCTTGGCCACCCACTCGAAGGTCTCCAATATAGCGAACTCCTGGGTGATGTCACAGGCCACGGGGTAGAGGGTCCCCGAGGCGTCCTCAAGCTCGGCCTTCAGGGCCTGGACACGACGGGAAAAGCCGTGATAATGCCAACTCAGTTCAGAAAGAGTTGCAAAAGAAACCAAAGAAAACCACTGACTAAAGTATGATCAAAGTATTTTGCTGGAACAAAAATGAGTTTTATTTGTAACTTTTCTGCGAGGGGGAGCAGAACACCGATTCCTAAGGCCAGTATTACAATTTGCAGTAAAAATATATCTGGAACTTGAGATACAAATGAAGGTAACTGATTGGCTGAAAGCTGTGACCATCGTAACTGGCAGTTTCGTTGAGACTGGGTATTGTTGGCCAATACCCTTAAAACAGATTCCAAATTTTTATTATTTCCATCCAACTCGATAAAGCAGTATACATTCTTTCGAGAGCCCTTGCGTGAGGCGCTATTTTTTAAACGTTTCAGCAAGAATATAACTTTGAAGTGCATATTGTGCGCAGAGCATGACGCTCGATCGCCGTGTGTATCCGCATCGGTTTCATTCCTTCAGCACTTACTGAGCGATGAACAGATATTATTTTTCTCTTTGCAATTGCCCCACACTGTATGAACGTTCCTACGATACGACGTCGCATTACAATTTCAAGCCTTCAAAGTTGAAAAATAGTGATTCCATTTCATTTCTGGCTGTCAACCGTATAGCGAACGTGGGCGTGACACTGGATTGCAAATCACAACTTCCTCATGCGCATTATTTATTGCATGACTCACCTGACAAGCATGTCACTCTTTACAACTACCGATCTTCCAGAGTTTTGTTCGCAGAAATGTGTTAACATTGCCGGCACAAAAATACATTTTGTATCCAATTCGTTTGATTCCCATCAAACAAAAAAATATATTAAAATGATAGTCTTACCACGACTCTGTCCACCCGCCTTGCTACTCCGACCACTATCATCCCCTGAAGGACCAGGTCCTTCACGATGGCCTTCCCTATCCCCGCGCTTGCTCCAGTTACTAAAGCGACGCGTCCGCGCCAACGATCCATCTTTCACGAAAAGCAAACGACGTTTGGACGACGCACTGAAACCGCCAATAGTCACTCTGCAATTCTCAAGGCCAGGAACCTTCGTGTCGTCGCTTCGTCAGTCGACGCACGATTGGCATATTCGCTTTCAGTCACGTGACTCGCAGTGTTATCAAAATTGTATGTAATTACTGTAATTTGTGTCGAAAAAACAGTAGAAGTCTGTGGTAGAAGGAGAAGAAAAAGGAAATATGTGTTGAAGGTCGCGGTGGTGCAAAAAGATTGAGATCATGTCTGTTTGGCATTCGGGAAGTCCTATTGTCGATCCTGGCGGTAAGCTTTTCTGTTTGGTTTTTCATGATTTCCCGTGATTTTTCCAGTAGCGCGAGACAAAAAGTTGTAATTAGAGGAGTTTGTTACTTCGGTGGTATATCAAGATGAAATTTGTACTACTTGATGATAAAATCATATGGGCATTGTGTGTGAAAAGCCATCGCAAATACACCCCCGGGACAACCAGTCAAAATTACCAGTCAAAATTGATGTAAAAAATACCAAAATATTTTATTAGGATGAACTCTTATTTAAATTGCAAACGCTTGCAATGCGCGGGGTATTTTATTATTAACAATACTATAACCGTCTCAAACAATTATAGCGTTACGCTTAAAGTGTTGTTAATAATAAAATACCAAAATATTTTATTTTATAACCACAAATTCAGATGAAAAACGCCTCTCAGATACGCCACAACATGTGGTTTGCAAGAACCAGTATCACATATCTCATCGTTTGTATTTTTAGTATAAAAATATGGAACAAAATTTACTAAAAGTCCCACTAAAACAAAATACTAGTGCCAAAGTAAGTTGCGCAATACACTATTTTGGTTTTCGCGAACTTTTCTTGGTTATAAAAAATAAAATAAAATAACGTAAAATTCATAATAAACAAATAAGCGGCGAGTGACGCGTAAAATGCGTTTCCTGCCTCCTTTAAATGCGCTGCTGAAAACCGCTCCCAAACCAATACATCAGACATGTTATGGTAGAAATTATATCAGGCCATATTATTTTACACCCCTAAATATCTAAAAAATATCACATTTTTTTATTTTCGATTTTCGACAAAAGCTGTGGGTTTTTATTTGCAATTGACTTATCAGATACCATAATAGAAACTAGCTAAATATTATGAACAATAAATAGGGGATGGAACATTTTTTAAAGTATTCGATATGTCGTAAGTTGGGCAATGGAACCGATAGATATGTTGCCAGAAATATTTAAGATATCGATGGCGCAGTTAGAAAAGTACTAGAGCGCACCAATGTTGCGATGCTCCTTCATGCGAGTCAAGGGACTGTGCAACATACAGCACATAATTCATCCGCAAAGCAGAAACCAGCAGCAATTTTAAATGTACACATTAGCCAAGAAGATACATTTAAATGTTATTTCCAAACTGGTTTTGAAGTGCATAGGTATTTGACCTCCAATTACCTGATCAGCAGTGTTTTCGGTGACCTCTCCTGCTCGGTCCTCTTCCACCCTTTAGCTCCATGCCTGCACTTACAGGTACGACCTGAATCGAGTGGATTTCTTGCTATTACGTTGATTTAAGTTGTGCATTTTTGGGCGGATTTTTGACGTGAAATTACAATAAAAAATACACTCAAAAGACAAAAACAATTAACAGAGTAATACATCGTAAAATGTCTTAATTGGGGAATAAATATCAGGGTGGTTCGGGTGACTTATGGTGTGCAGATTAGAAGATGTTGATCGTGTGCTACTTTTTGTTTTGAAGTTTTTCTGTACATATTCTCTTTCAAGGTGTACATGCTTTGCCGTAATAAATAAAGAGTGTTTCGACAGCAGAAATATTAAAATTCACTTAACAATAACTAGTGCTAAGATAAATCAAGTGGACATGAGTCTAAAAACCATCATTAAAATTCACATTATTATCTCACAAAATAAATCTCTCTAAAACTCACACTATTGCAATTCCCCCAAACTTACATATTTGAACAGTTAAACAAACACTTTTGCATAAATATTTCCAAATTTGTAGCGCTCGCTGATATAATCGTTGATAATTTTTTACGACCAAATTCAGGTTGTGCTAGGTGCCCCGAACATGCTGTTGTAACGAGATGTCACCGCGATAGCTACTGAAGTTTATAAATAACTTAAGACCAGAGATCTTAAAAAAATGATCAAAAGTACTGTAAAAGATTTGCAAAAAGAGTTGCGGAGACTAATGCAAGAAGAAAAAGTGGCACTCGCAGCATTAAACGAATTTAAAAAGATTAAAAACGAGTTATTGGTGAGTTCTAACCTTAAAATAGGTTCGATTTTTGGGCGTTAATGAATCTAGGTTACATATTTGTACATGTGCGCTAAAATGCTATTTTGTTTTTACTTTGTGATTAAGATTGAGCAGCTTGAGTTAACAAGCATGCTGACAGAGGAAAAGAAAGGAACACATGTCGTTCCAAACGAAAATTTGCTACCTCAAGAACAGGCAACTTCTCAACGTGCAGTTAAGAAAGAACCTGTACGGCTAAACCTTGACGTGGACAAGCTATTAACAAGTAAGCTGACACTCTTGTATTTTCTATCTTTCTTTGCGGTTAGGTTAGTGCTGATTATGGCTTTGCTTTCAGGCCTCGTTGACGGACAGTACTGTGTCTCAGGATCGGAGCACGACTCTGACGAAGAATCCTCGGATGACAATGAAGCCTTACCACATTGAAAATGAAACATGTTTATGGAGATTTATCCAATTTTCTATCTCTTATAACTGTTGCCTCTGGGGTCACAGAGACACTAAAACATTTGATGCACCAAAACAAAAACATCGTTTCATAATCTGTTACACCGACTTGTCAATGCCAGTGAGAGAAGTTTTAGTCTCTTTTAGCATGCAATACAATTTATAGGACACGTAGCTTAGGGCCCTGTTGTGAGATATCTCGCCTCCTTATTTCCAACATTTACTTGGTGAACCGAGTAAGGACTACAAACCCCCATTATTAAACTGTTACTTGAGCACCTTTTCCCATTTTGTACTCACTGATAGTAGATATTGCAATATATAGCTAGGTGCTATGCTATTTTTAGTTCATTAATTTCTATTACTCTAAATAAAGGCTGATTATTGAATATATATTTTCACAGTATGTTTTATTAACTTTGTGAACTTTTTCCATAATATAACATGTTATGCAGACTTTCAAGATTCTGTCAAGACTACATTATTTTATATTTCACAGAAACAAAGACCAAAATTCAGTTATTGAGCCAAAATATTTTTGGGCACTGATCCAAGTGGCTGCCACTTGCTGTAAAACAAAATGATATAACTTCAGTCAAGGGCTTCATCATAATTATCCTTGGGTCATACTAAATTTCTCCGTACTTGCATATAGTGTCGGGATTTAGAGGTCAACAAAGCAGGATGGTTATGGGCTGTAATTTCTAGGCAACAGATTTGTGTAGTAAAAGTCTGTTTTCGGTATGTTTTAGGGGCGACGATGTCTAGTTTTAAAAGGTAAGTAGATAGCTTCAGAAATGGCTAAGGGTCCCAAGCCCAACAAAAAGTCTAAAGGAGACAAAAGCAAAACAGATAGTAAAGGGAAAAGTAGCAACAAATCAGGAAAAAGCAAACCTGAAGCAGATATAAACTGGGAAGAAAATCTTGAAAAAGAAATAATAAGCGACTCCAGGTGGAAGTGTAATGTGACGTTACTCAATGAGAGTTGTGCCGCGTCCAGCAAGTATCTGACCGAATTCCAAGATTTTGCGTTTCTTGGCAAGCGTCAGGTGGTGAAAGCAATCAATCTTAAAGATATCTTCTCACAGATAAAGCAAGAATCGCGTGGGGACAACAAGGATGGTGAAGTACATCCACTGCAGGGGGTGAGCATTGAAGTTGCCAAACAGCTAGCAAATGGCGATCTCTCCCTGCAAATGTATGCCAAGTACATAAAATTCAAGATAATTTGTCTCAAAGAAGCTGAAATAAAACGCAAAAAAATGTTGATAATTCGTGAGATAAAGATTCGCGAAGAGTTGATGGAACAAGGATTAGATCAGTGTCCAGCAGAATTAATCCAGCAAAAAATGGCTGAAGAAGATGAAAAAGTAAACAACAAAAAAGGTGGCAAAGGAAAAGGAGGGAAGGATGCTAAAGATGGTAAAAAAAATAAAAAAGGTGACAAAACCGAGAAGTCTAAAGGGAAGAAGGCAGATGATACAAAAGGTGGGAAGGGGAAAGGGGGTGAGCCACCTAGCAAATTTGCTACTGAGAACAGCGAAAAAATACTCACAGATCTGCGTAAGGAAGGGGAGGAATGGCTAGATATACGCGATTTAGATGATGCACCCCCAAAAGGAGCGGAACTTTATGTTGTTCTTGTGGGATTGTATGATCCTAACCTTTTGCTGGAACTGGTAAAACTTAACGTCCCAATAAACGGCCTTATTAAAATGGAAATTGACCCAATCTGCCCGCCACCAATACCAAAAAAAGACATGGATGAAGAAGGGTTAGATCCTGACTTCTGTGAAGAAAGTGATGAAGAAGCAAATTTTGTCAAAGGTCGTAGATCTAGCATCGTCGATGCTGGATGCGGCAAAGAAAAGCAAAGCTTGTGCAGTGTCTTCAGCCAGAGTGATCAGAAAATATGGCAAGACGATGAGATTGTCGAAAAGGACTTGGAAGCAAAAACATTCTGGGCCGCTTTCGAACTTTGTAAAAAAGACCGTAAAACTGCGACAATATTGAAAGATGTCGCTTTTTGCAATTATATTACTTCCGACTATCAAAATTTTGGTTTGAGCTCAAAAGAGTATGGTCAACACAAACGAAAATTATTTGACGAAATTTGTCAGATTTTGTACAAACTGGAAGAATCATCCAGACTTCATATTAAGTATACGCGCAGCATGAAGTTGGTTAATATTGATGATGAGAACTACATAAAAAATTTGGATGAGATGGAGATCTATAACACTATGTCGCAAATGTTACCCATAGAATGTGCAACTCCAGAATTTATCCTATATTGTTTGACAGAGCAAGTGGCATATTTGTGTAAGCCACAGTCGGCGCTAGAAATTGCGAACGACATTTCTGAATATCACTCCCAGCAAAGCCAACTTAATGTAGATAAGCAGGAAGAGAATGAAGATCAGTTTATGCTGGAGGCCATCAATTCCCAAAGCATAACAACATCCGAAAAGATCACGTCTCAATCTATTGTTGACACTGAGCAGGAGAAAGTCGAACTAGCACAGTTGGAAATTAATAACGTTTTCGACAAGCTTAACATTCAATACGGCTTGGCCCAAGTACCTATTGTTCATGTGGCTAGAAAAGATCCTCTTGTAATTCTCAACTATGACATTGTGACCCAGAAAACGTATCACGTTGCTGTCAAAGAAGTGGATTTAGCAGCGATCACAAGCAATATGTTAAAAGATGGTCCAGTCGCAGGCTTGTGGCGGCGATGCCCTATCCCAACGGAGTTACAAGTTCCCAAATACAATCAGCACATATTCAAGCTCTGGCACTGCATGGATGGCAGCATAACACTCAATACAGTCAAAAGCTTTTTACATCTATTGATTTGTCAAAAAATGGCTTGCTTTAGTGAAGATAATAATAAATTACCAGAAGCTGAAAATTTACCTGATAGCACTAAAAGTAATGAAGAGATTTCAAAAAGATTCGCTTCTCTGCTAGGTCTTCTGGGTATAAGCTGTAGCTCGTCAAACAACTCTAAACTAGATGAAGCGCAAATAATTTACAAGACTCACTTGAAAGATATGGAAGGTCTGGGCGAGATGCTCGGAAGCCCCAAATTGGCCTCGTTGACTGGTCAGGGAGAATCAATGACCGACAAACCTCAAAATACATCTCAATTATATGCATTTAATGCAGTTGAATATTACAACCACAGTGTTATGTTGCAGTGTCTAGCAAATGCATATGAAACCTTCAGCTGTTTGGACTTTCACTATTATGCACCTACAGATACTATTATGCTGAACTTTCACAAAAGCAGGGACAAGACAGGAGTCATGGAAAAGACTTGGACGGCCAAATTAGCGAGCCCTGTGGCTTTTGCCGACTTCAAGATGTATGTTATGCCAGAGGAACTTCTCTGGATTAAGAAGGTTCTGACGGCAGAGATGGAAGCTGCAAATGCAGAGGCCCAGAATTTGGTAGAAAAAGCAAACACATTTGGAGACACAGAGCATATAGAAGAGCAAGACTTAATGCTTAGAGGCTCAATAAAGCTATATGATCGAGTTAAGGCAGAAGCGGAAGATATTGAGAGGGAGCGGCAGGCAGAGAAAGCACAAGGTAAAGGTGGGAAGGAGAAGGGTGGAAAAAAGGAGAAGGGCGGTAAAAAGGAGAAGGGCGGTAAAAAGGAAAAGGGTGGGGACAAAAAAGGAAAGAAAGAGAAGTCAGCAAAAGACAAGAAAGATAAAAAAAGTACAAAAGGGAGCAAAAAAAGTGAGAAAGGGAAAAAGGGTAAAGGAAAAGACAAAGCCAAAGAAGAGGAGATAGAAGTTGAGCTGCCATGTGTGCCCCGGTTGTCTCTGAGATGTGCAAGAGAGGATGAACCAACGGAGTTTGTTGGTTTTAATTTGGGTGACTTGAGGGTCCAAGTCAATGGAAAGACAACTTGGTTCTACTCGACAGACGGATCGGAGGTTAGGGTGGATAACGTAGAACACCTCTATGGAGCGCTGGAACTTTGTCTGAATATAATCAAACATGGACACAAACTAACGTTCCAGAGTTACACAGGTCCTAATGATGTAAGCATTCAAAAGCCGTTAGTCTATCACCTGACTTCAAGAGATGGTGTTGTCTTAGCTTTTGGAAAACATGTCGAGAAGTCTCCAGCACCTGTTGAAGTTCCAGTAATTGAGCCTGTAGAGGTTGAAAAAGAAGAGGAGAAAGTGAAAAAATCTGATCAATCTGGTGCCAAAGGTGGTAAAAAGAAAGGATCTAAGGCAACAACATCAAAGGCACCAGGAAAGAAATCTGACACTTCTTTGACAAAAGAGGAAACAACTGAAGTAGTGCTCAACCCTGTACAGCTAGAGCCACCGCCAGTTGTGTTACCGTGGGAGTACGATCTACGGGTCTCTTGGCCATCAGGGCTCTACATCGAAACGCTGCAAGGCAACACTAAATGTAGCCCGTTCACCATCAAGCAACGTTACCTGCGCAAAGGACCGCACTGCAATCAAATCCACGGCGAAGACTTCAGGATATTTCAGCGCAACGGGACTGTGCTCAAGTTCATGACAAACGGATTTGTTCAGGTACTCAGCCAAGACAGCTCGATCGTGCTCTGTAGAGGTTTTGAAAAGTATGCTCCAAAGGAGGAGCCGCCACCAGATGCCCTTACGCTCCCTAAACCACCAAGCACTGTCAATGATGGATGCTACGAAAATGTCAAGCCGCATGCGCCATATCCACCGTATCCGCCTACTCCCCCTTTCGTGCCACCGTCTCCGTACTTAAATATCACCGACTACCATGTCATAATGCCAAACGGGAGGCAGTACAGTGTAACAAACAAGATGGTGGATGAAAAGCACGAGAAATTCTTGTTTCGTCGGGCTACCGATTACTTCTTAGGTGAAGTTTTTACGCGTCGCGGAGATGGTGTCAACACGTTACTAAAGCCAGATGGTAGTCTTGTGGTAGTGTTCACTGATGGTACCCGCATAACAACTTCTTTTACCGTGGACCCTGAACCCATCAAAGTAGAATGGACCGATGAGGACAAGGCAGACATAATGGCTAGTATTGCACAGCGAAAAGAGGAAGAAGGGATTGTACGGTCGAAAACAAACAGCAGGTTATCATATGAAATGTTAAAAAGTGAACCGTCATTTAACAAAGGAAGCTTTGAGCAAAGAAATACTTTGCAGTCTAGTAAGATTGAGATGGAGGAAGAAAATACTACTGTGAATTCTGTTCCCAATATTATAAATGGAAAGGGAACATCCCCAGCGGAAGTACTTTTTAATGACGAAGGTTTCGTGATGGTGAACCTAGTGAGTTGCATGGAACATCCCAATTACGCTACAGTAAGCTTCTTTGGACACGATAGTAGCGCAATGGTTGAAATGCCACATGAAATGGATGTTCACATTTCGGCAGAAGGTCATTATGAAGTACACTGTGATGCAGAGACCAGTCTTCAGGTACTTATACCTTACTAAAATAGCTTTAATTTTCAAGTCGAGAGAAAAATGGCTCTCAAATGAGTAATTAACCGACAAAAATGGAGGATGCTACTACGTGGAGCCACGTCATTTACAGTGTTAAGAAATTTAAATTTTTTATTTCTTGCAGATTACTCGCTTTATAGACTGATTTACCCTTTATTTATTTGTAATATCTTTATTAATTCTAAGTTTATCAATAGATAAACATGTATTAATTGTAGTGGCTTGTTAAGAAGGACGACTGCAAGTGCCATTGGGTGGCACTTATGTGTTGCCGACTCGGTAGTCAGGAGAAAGTTAAACATTAAACGCCGAATATGCCTATAAGCTTAACGCATTTACCTGTTCTTCCGGCTCCCATTTTGCTAACTTTGATCATGTAAACATAACTGACTGTTACAAAGTTACAGTTGCTCTCTCTCTCTCTCTCTATATTGGGGGTACAAGATATTATAGTAAAAATGCATGCAGGTACCAAAAGGTCAAGATTTTGATTCAGTAGATGGCAAAAATAACTGACATCAAAAATACAAACTTTTAACTGGCATTTTTCATTTCCAGGTGAATCCAGACAGAATTCACTTGAATAGTAACGTGTGTCACAACTGCAAAGCAGTATCGAAAACAGAGATTGACCTCACTGGCTTCGAACTTGACAATGAGCAAGGAGGCTCCAAGATCTTCTGCAGAACTTTAGACTCATTTGGCAAAGCGTTCCAAGTGAATTACGATGGGTCAACGAGCACTGTAACGGACATAGAATATGAATGCGAAGATGATTTATCAGAGCCGTATTGTTTGCCAGCCTTGCCTGCTTCACATGATTGCCGCTCTTTTGTTCTAAACCGCGACTTATCCGGTGCTGAATTCTATAACGGCGCAGAGATTAAAAACTATCTGATAGAGTTGAGAAAAAAGGAAGGTGCTGTGGTAGTTACTGATTTGGTTCCAAACAAATCACAGTTGAAATATCACACGTGTCTAGAGCCCCATTGGAAAACACAGTCAGAAAGATGGCTGATGGAATATAAATCTAAAAATGTCTTACCGAATCGGATGGTTAAAAAGCACTTCTCTTCAACTTACGGAGACCCACCTTCATGGTTCCATCCTTTCCCCTCGGTTCCTCACGAGTCAGTCACCAGCATCCAATATGGGAATGAAGGGAGTGGAGATGATGAAGAAGTAAACCCTGAAGTTTTCACATTGCGGATCATTCACGAAATGCAACCAGGGGATCAGAGCATAAGTGCCATTGATGTAATCCAGAAAGCACTGCGAAAGTAAGGATAACACTTAACAACCAACCTAATTATTAGCAATAGGTCCCTAGTAACCCAGTTGATGCTAGATCCATCCAATTCTTGGATCGACCAATAAAATGGTGAATTTAGCAAATAAATCTTAAAGGAAGGTTCTGCAATTGGAAGAAACCAGTAGTACTAAGTGCAGGGTAAAATGACAGCTCGTTGTCAAAATATTATTAAGACATTTTAAACTTAAGGTTAAAAAAAAAACAATTAGATCACCTGTTTTTAGTGAAATAGAGATGACAGTGAGATGACGGTGACAGTGATTTGGAAAATTTGAGCTTCCAGCTCTTTAACTTTTTTTATAATGATGCTTTATTTCCACCTATCTAGATACTGGGTCGAGGCAGGGAGGAAGTTTGAAGTTTACAAGCATCACGTCTTTGAAGATCCACGTGCGAATGAGGAGATGGACTTTGACGAGCACCTGATGGGTCTAGCTATGGGGACATCGGAAGTATGCATAGCTGATCTCCGCACTAAGGACAAAGAGATCGGCCTTCGACCTTCGCTTGGCGAGTTCGAACCGGTCAAGCCTGAAGCCACGTGGCATCCTGAATTCATGGAAAATTTCCGTGAAAAGACTATCCAAGACGAGAAAGATAAACAGGCATATCTAGAGTTATTGAGGACGAAAAATGTGACTCCATATTTTGATTCAGTTCCTGGCAGATTGTTCTTAATGGCGCTGAAAGCTGTCGAGGATGCGTCCAATGCCGACTCGGAATGTGGTACAAATATTGTACACGCTCGACAGGTTATCAACGATATTATTCGCGACAACCAGGAATTGGAGGAAGAAGAGCTTGTCGAAGTGCTTGAAAGGGAAATGTCTTGTAGGCTTTGTTACTGCAAAGATCAGACTCAATGCCGCAGCCCAAACGTTCTTTGATCTACACAAAACCTAGGTTAGGTACTGCTATGTTTTGAAGGTTGATTTTATTTGTATTATTTTGAAAGTCTTTTCAGTAATAAAGAGATAATGAAATGAACATTGTTTTTATAACTTGAAGTCTTGATCCCACTGAAAGAACAAATTACAATATAAATTATTTATAGAAAGTTAATATTGAAACAGCCACTTTCTTGTGTCAGGATTTTCCAAACATTTTAGTTACTTTGCCTTTTTTCTGTTGGGAATAGAACTTGCATCTGTCAAGCTGCTTGAAAGTATATATGAGATTTTTGAAGCTTAATGTTCACTAACACACTCAACAAAACCCAAACATTTAGTCGGATTAAAGAAGAAGAAATTATTGTGCGGCGATTCCTTCCTTGAGACGGCTTTGATAATCTCTTGGACAATTACACCACCAACGATAGCACAAACTGGCGAGATCTCAGCAAATACGTTTGCCATCAGATCATCAGGAATCATGTCTACCGGTACACCAAGCTCGGTGAGTTCCTTCTCTCGCAGGAAGGATAAGATTTCTAAATCTTCAGATCTTCTCGAAGGGGAGGGATCACGACCATTCTCCAAACGGAACCTCAGAAGAACTAAAAAAAAACGGCAATAAGCTTTAGGTTGCAGGTAGTACTTTGGACTGAAGTAATTAAGCAACTCAGCAACTAACAAACCTTTTAACAGAAAAAATGAAGGATCCATTTTTTTCAGCTTCTTCGCTTTTTTTTCAGATTTCCAATCGGTGTTTAATGCTTCTTGAAGGGGTGTGAAAGAAGTTGTCTCCACCGATGTTGAGGTAATTGTACCTTCTGCACCATTAAGATTGGCATCGCCGGATCCACCTTGCTTTTTAGCAACAACATACACTGTTTTCACTCTACAAGAATAGAGAGAATGAATAGACAAGGAAAGAAATATACATTTTCCTACTTCAATGCACATAAACACTACTTACTGCTCAAAAGAATGATCACCAAGATCGGCAAAAGTGTACCCAAACATTCCAAACACATCCCCACAGAAGAACAGCGACTTTGCTTTTCGGCAAAGCTGATCTATGCGAATCAGTTGCTCGGTTGGACACTTTGAAGCACAAATGACATCGAAATCCCCAAAGAACGAGTCTGTCTTTTTGGAAATGTTCTCTGAATCTGCCAAAACCTCTACCATTGGGTTAAGCTGTTGTGCTCTCGCTAGCGAAGCTTCAGCACGCTGAAATACATAATTGCCCAGTTTACACAAATGCACACTAGTTAAGTGAAAATTTTAAACTAGAATAAATAATTTGCACTATGTATTTGGATTGGCCACTGGTAGGCCACTTGGGTAGGAAGCCATAAATTTTAGTACTAGGAGTTGTATTACGCTACCTATGATGCTACCTACATTTTGTCCCAATTGATCGCGTGGTGCCAAGAACTGAGCACAAGCGTCATCTGCAGATACCACTCCATCATCTAAGAGAGTTACCGACTTTACGCCAGACAGGATAATATTCTTTGCAACCTCGCAGCCATATCCCTGAACTCCAATAATGAGAACCCGAGCACAGCGCAGTCTAAGAGAGAAGATAACACCCATTAACGTCGTTATTTTAGTACATAAAATTAATACCACAATTACTGATCTTCCTGTAGTTTGGTGAGAAAGTTGTGTTAACTGTTTCTTATTGGAAAATAACAAGATCCTTTCATATTTTGAATTATTATGAGCTACAGACGCTGAAGGCACTGGAGGTTAGTTGGAACCAAAGGCAAACACTGAAAAAGCCGGTAGGCACGTATTATTTCTACCTTTTTTGAGATTCTACTCCCCACAACCGGATCTGACGGTCATACAGTTCTGCTTCGTCCTGAGTCAATTCCGTAGCTTGCGTTGGATTCTTCATCATGCCTTTTCAGACCGCGTATTTAGATTCACTCAATCCGCGTCGATGTCAAATGTAGACTCGACGGTCTTTTTCAGTCTGATGCAAAGTCTGATGTCAGTGAATGAATGCAGTCTAGCTAGAGGCCGCCAGGTAGCGCGAATTAGCTTCTAGAAGAGGGAATTTGAATAAGTAAATATATTTTACTTTCCTCCTCTCTAGGGTCGAGAATAATTGATTCCCATCACTTGATTTGATTTTCATATATTTGATAATTTCCATCTTCATAGGTAGGCGGCTCCATTTCCATTTAATTTGCTTTCGAGCCACCAATAAAACATCAATAAATAATAAATATACAAAACATTCTGCAGCCATAAAAATTTGATGAATTCATTAAAAATGTAATTGCATTGTGCATAAATAGAAAAAGTTTTGTGTATTCAAGTCGATATTCTTGTTGGGCACCACAGTTCGTGTGACCAAATCAAACATGGTAGACATGGTAGCTGCTTTACTGCACATTTTTTCTTGCAGAAATGTGATATTTAACAGCACATAAACCTAAAGTGCGTTAAACTTGGGAAAATCTATGCTTGAACACATGATTTAGAACCTAGCAATAAGTAATCAAATCTTTAACTACAGCTATATTACCTAAACACTGTCCAAAATCAATCAAACCTGTTGTTTCAATGATGTTTACAAAAATATATCATTGCTAATGATGGGTGTTAATAAAATTTTATGTCACAATCTTGCAAGCTGCTTGCAAAGATATTCCCAGACTAGGTAGGAAATTGAAAGAAGCAACTCTAGGGCTAGACTTTCAATTTACTGCTCCAGAACCAAAAACTTCGACAATGACGAGGTTTTCCGTTATTTTTCAAGAAATATTAGAGATTCTCCTGTCCTTCCGAGACTGAAAAAATGTGGTCGGAAATAAGAATAAACTTCTCTAAGAAGTACAAAGAAAAAGAAATATGATGCCTGGATAACTGCAAGATTATTTGACTAGGATTCATACCATTTCACTTTCATGCAAGACCCTGATTTAATTGGAATAATGGTTTAATTCCTGTTACATTCCCTTCCTCGTTATTATAGTACTAGGATAACCAATTTGACCTTTCACCTTCGTATTTTGTGATGGACATATGATAAGAAGCTTGTTCCAATAATATGCTAACACTAACAGAACATACAAAACCATTTTGCACGGTATCTTTCAGCTCATTTTATATCAAACATTAACAGTATTTCTTCTACAAAGCTTAATATTAACAGACTCACAAGAGTTCATTCAGCGGTTTAAAAATGAGAATTATAATTTATTTAACATATTTATTTTCAATAGTAAACTGTTCACAACTTCAGTGTAAGGATGAGAATAATAACCCTGTAGACTGGTAAGCAATGCATCAATAACTATTTTAAATCTTTTGTAGCAAATAAGAGAATAGGCATGCTTACAATTCTTTTTTTTTTATCTATCCAGGTTTGTGATGTACAAACTACCAAAATTAAAAACTAGCACCAATAAGTTGGTTAAAGCTGGTCTGGGATATGCATTCATATCATCAGCAAGCCCAGCTAAAGGATGGTCAATGTCAACACTCTCTGTAGGAGATCCAAAATCAATGCCTGGCCAAACATTAAGTACACTGTACAACAACCCAAAAAAATCGGATTTGCTTTGGATATTATACAACGATCAGCCACCGACAAATGACCACGAAAAACTTCTTGGTCACACTAAAGGTGTGGTAGTGGCGCAAGCAAATGGTGGCTTCTGGTTGGTTCATAGCGTGCCACATTTCCCCCCGCCAACGGACATTCAGTCCAGCAAATACGGGTATCCAGAAACGGGTCAACATTATGGGCAAAGTTTCTTGTGCATAAGCGTGCCATCTCAGCAAATGGATTTGATTGGTACGTAAAGCTTTTCTGCGCTAGGAAAGATAACAGTAGCATCAAACTAAAAAGTTAACGTCTGTATATTTTATGCTAATAGATTTTTTCTTCTATTTTCTGAGACTGAGTTACAACTTTTTATAAAGCATCCACAGATGTACGTTGACGGCTGTAAAGCTGTAGGGTCTCAACTGAAAAAAATACTATACATTGGAAGAAAACCTAGAAGCTTAATTTGTTTTTAAAACAATTTTTATTTTTTTAATCCATTTATCACAACAGGTAGAAAATGTTTAATTTAAGGCATTTAACCTGATTATGCCAAATATTTTTCATCTTAGTTTTTTAATTAGTTTCTGATGGCAAAGTAATCTTCATTATTGTGCTAATTTCCAGACTATTAATTGTCTATGTAACAGGTGTACAGCTTATGTACAACGAGCCATTGATTTACGATGTCAACGCTGCCGCAGCCTTAGAAAGTTTGCTACCTCATCTCTATGCAGCCGCAAGGAACGTTCGAGTCACTGCGGCTCCGTGGTTTCATCAGACTTCGCTTACTTCCCGAGCTGGTCAACAATTCCAGTCGTTTGCTAAATCAGCACGTTTCAATAAAGGTAATGGCCAAGATGGTGTTATTCAGCAAACAGCAGTTTGAAACTGGTAATTAACACTCTTGAGGTTTTCAGTGCCCTTCATAAACAATTAATATTTCATTATAATCAATAATCATAATATTCTAAGAGTCTTATTTATTTATTTATTTAATTTATTTATTGTAACATCTTACAAGCATACAAACATAGCACTGTGGCAAGCTATTGCAAGGACAGTACTTTCACAGATTTGTATGCCGATTGGGTCGCTGCTTATTTGAAAGTCAATCTTCTTGTTGAATCTTGGCTGAATGGTCCAGGAAAGTTACCTTCTGACTGCAATCACCAATACTCGTAAGTGCATATCTTTGGATGACCTTAATTTTTAAGAAACAAGGAAAGCATTATTTGAAACCATGTCCTTTAATTTTCCAGCGTTGAAAACGTAGCAAGTGTGAAAATTGGAATCGCTAGTGCCAATTTCAGCACACATTCTGATCATTCTAAGTGGGCTGCAGCAGATTTAAAAGCAAATCCATGGGTCTGTATAGGGGATATCAATAGGGAGGTAAAAATTAAGAAAAACAGCACACTCTGCATAACTTCTATTTAAGTTGAAATTGTATAAAATTAACATTTTCCTCATTTTTTTCAGGCTGGACAGTATATCAGAGGAGGTGGAACTGTTTGCATTAATCATCCCCAAATTTGGGATGCTTACCACACAATAGTATCAGATGTTGAACCCTGTCCTAAGACTTAGAGGATGAGAGAATTAAAAGACTCAAAAACCTTTCTAGCAAATTGCAGAGATTTGACAATTGGTCATTAACCTTTTCTAACCATTGCTCGCATTAAATGTAAAATCAAAAAATCAAAAGCAAAGTTGTTGCAACTCTGCCAAAATTAATCCAAAAGTCTGAAATTTACAAGATGCCCATGATTAATATCTGCTACCATGATCTCATTTATGATGTCAAAATATGGAAAACTGGTTCTTTTGTTTCAAATAGGCTAGCGCTGCTAGCTATTTCTGTTCAAATTTTCCCTGGCTTAAATGCCAATATATAAATCTGTAAACCAATATCATGTTTAATTATTCGAAGGCTGATAAAAAAGGCTCTTTTACGTTGAAGTTCCCAGAACTATTTATTTCCCAATTTCTCCATGGTCCTAGGGAACAGGATTTCAAAACAATTACTGGTAAGACAAAAAAAATTCTCAAAGAAAACATTTTTTTGTTACTTTTTCTTCTACTCTATGTACCTACTGTCTGAATATAGTAGACTCCCCACTAGGCATGCACTCAATATGAAAATGTAAAAAATCTTAGCAACTACATTGTGACAAGCAAAGCAACTGTAAAGGTTTGGAATACATTTGGAAAAATTTGGGTCCTGTCTTTGATGCATTACAAGCACAATCTAAATCGATTAAACTATATTTAAAATTATTTGGGGATCCCTCAGAACTAGAAAAATTTTCCGTGTCCTACTTCAAACAAAATTGATCACATAAACTGAAACAATCAGAACCAGAAAATGTTCATAAATCCTTTGTGTGAAACCATGCTGGGTAGAGGTGGGTACTGTGAAATGTAAGGAAATTATGATGAAATCTTTTATCTATCAGCAAAACTTTGATGGTCCAGATTTTTGTTACAAAATGCAAGAAACATTTTGCTGATCTCTTTGAGAATACATTATGTCTCATATTTGAGAGCATGTTCCTACAGGTACAACCAAAGATTAGTGCAAATTAATGTGAAAACTACTTGGGAAAGAAGAACCGTTAAGTGTATAGGTAGAACCCAGATTTTTTTGGAGTATGCAATATTTCTGTTGTGGATGTTTGTGTAGGAGGACATTGACAAGGAACGTAATGAGAAACGTCGAGGCTTAGGGCGAGGGATTCATTATACCTGGGGAATATTTACTACTAATTAATAACCCAGATTATTTTTTAACCTATATGTTCACAGGGTCCCTGGTATGGCAAATGATGAAAGCAGGGGTAAACATGATGTCTTGAAACCCGTTCTCAAAAAATTTAAATCAAGGAAACACAAAATCTCTGATGTTATCAAATTGTCCAAGGTTTCCTTATCGAAAACTTATAAGTTCGAAGACGTCAAACAAATTTTGTGTGCTTGTGATTTTGAGACAGAAATAAAAAATACACGAGAAAAAATGCCATTCACTCCTAAAAAGGGTGGCTCTAATTTAGATTGGGGAGTTATCTTGCTTGATGATGGCCTTCCTACAAACGAAATGCCCCCTAAACAAAAAGACAAGCAAAAAACGACACAACCTGTTGTTGAAAAACAAAGCATTGCTTTTGGTAAGGAGAAAGAACGTGCAACAGAAGAAAGTTCAGTTAAAAGAGTTGTGTCCAATGACAAACTACCAGAGCCATACAAAAATGTTGGAAACCCAAGGGTAATGTCACATACTGAATTGCCAAAACCATACTACGAAAATGTTGGAAAAACGAAGGTTGTGTCACAAACCAAATTGCAAGAACCACACCATATAAATGTTGGAAAACCAAAGGTTGTGTCAAATACACAATTGCAAGAACCACACTATGAAAATGTAGACAAACCAATAAACAAAATGCCATTAAAGAGAACTAAAATGTTCCAAAAGGGAGAAACTATAGACAGACCTATCGAAGCAACTATGCCCCAAAATGTTATACCCAAAAAAAACTATTTTCAGTCAAAAAGAACTGCCAGTCCCCCCGACGAATTGCCACCCCCATGCCCAGAGCTTCCAAAAAATGTGATACCAGCAAACAATGAAACTTCTAATAATGTGTGCGGGTCAAAAGCCTATTCTCGGCGAATTCAACCATTTGAGAAAAGAAAAAAATTGATGGACCTAGATATACCAAGACCTCCAAGCATCCAACAAATAATACTAGATCCCCAGAAAATGAAGGAGACCCAAAAAAAACTAGCTGAATCAAAGAAACACATAAGTGTCAATGACAATATCAAACTAAAACCAGGTGCGTATAAAATACATGACAACAGGAGAAGAAGCACAACTCCACCCATTACGGTACACAAGTACACACCTTCTAGGACCTATCAAAAAGAACATTTGATCAAAGAAGGAGAGCCAACAGGTAAGCAGGGAGAGAGCGCAAGCGCCAAGGACAATTCCGGTATGATCGACAATAAAGATACCACTGAGCAACAACGTCCTAATCAACAAAACTCAGGCCTGGAACAAGTCAACTCGGGAGAAAACATCACTAGGACTTCGGCAGACAGTAAACAACCGCTAACAACAAACGTAAACAAAGAGGCATCCAAATTACCAGACATTGAATTACAGAAAAAGCCAGTGGTCCCACAACAAACAACGTTTCAAACAAATGAAATTAATACTGGCTCAAAAGTTCCTGATCCTACACAAGTTCAAGTACCCAAGGCTGCTTTAGCTGAAACTAAATCTAAAATAAAAGCGATCGACAAAAGAATAGGGAAGAAAACTAAACGAAAGACGAAAGATCAAGAAACTGAGGACGGAAAACCTAAAGAGATGGAGTTTGAATACCGGGAGGAGCCACGTTTATACATAAAACCTCCAAAAAACCCTCTCCCAACTGAGCTTACAGACAACATTCGTATCATGGAAAAGGATGTGGTACCTGCAAATATCCCGAAGAATCACCGAATGATTCAAGTCCCACTCAAGCCTGGGGAGGTTCAGGAGACGTACTTAATGAAGCTTAAAGCAAAGATGCAGAAAGATGCTGAGGAGAATAATAATAAAACCAATGCAGGTCAGAAGCAAACGGAAGAGCCAAAAAGAAGCACATCGGTTCGCGGCTGTAAGCTCACGACTCAAGAACCTCCAAAGATTGCGCTTACTGACGAGGCGCTTGCCAAGAAGAAGGAGGAATTGAAAGCTGAGGCTCTGCGGGAGGCTAGCTTAGTTGCATCTAAAGCCTTGCAAGAGGTAAAGAGAATATTCCAAAATGCTGAAAACAAGTTCATTCCAATAGCTAAGGAAGCAATATCCGTAGACAAAACTCTTAAGGAGGGGGTGATTAATCTCATTGATACCATGAGCGAAGAGGCAATAGGTCAGTCAAGCGACCAAAATATGGTAAGCGACAAAAAAGGGTCTGAATTACTTCCCAATCTTAAAAAGACCACCACTTTTTCATCGATGAACAATAAGAACACAAGCGAACACCATTCTGAGAAGGGCATGACAAACTCAGACATTAAAAAACCACCAATAGCAACATCCACTTGGGATAAGAAGCAAAACGTTAAAGATATCTCAGAAGCTGCCAATATCTACACAATTCCAAGGTCCATGAATACAGATCATCAAACACCAACATCAATTTGGGGAGAGATATCCATGGAAGAAAAAAAGGTGTCTGAGGCTGAAAATCAACATCCTAAACTGGCAGAAAAGCAAATGGATATACAGGTTGAGGTACAGAAACAAGGCATCTATGAATTCAGTGATAAAAATGATTTGAACTCACTAGGCAAAAATCCTGAATGCAATACTGAAACGCACCAAAATGTTCAAGCCAGAATTTCATCAGAACAAGAAAAGGAAAAGGGGACAGGTCCAGCTCAAAATGCAGAAGGTAAAGGCCATCAAGGAGAGAGCAATATCCGAAACAATCCAAATTACCTAGCTAGAAGATATGCCACAGACCTTGTAAGAAACCCGAGCCCAGTCATGTTCCGTCCACCGTCGTCGTCAGCTTCTTCGTCGGGAATCCCGCCACGAGGCCCTCCAAAGCAGAACCCCCCAGCAAGAGGTCCTCCAACTTCTGGCCAAGGGTCAGACGATGGAAGTGGTAAAGATCCCCCCGAAATTAAAGTACTGCTGCCATCAAACAATCCTAATCAGAGTGTGCAAGCAACAATAAAAGTAGAGTTCCAGATTGTTCAAGATGAAAACAATGCACAGCTGAACCAAGAAAATCAGAAAACAGACCAGAAAGCACCAGTTAGCACGGCAGGTACTAAAAAAAGGTCACCCGGGGCAGAAAATCCCTATGTGAATTTGGTGAGTAAGGATATTTCAAGTAGGAAAAACAGATTTGAGATGATAAATGACATGGAACAGAAAAACATTCATACACAAGAGGCAAAAGCTATTCCAAGTCAACAAATAAATAATCCATCTCAAAATCAGAACCAGAAGTTTTTTACTC
Source organism: Protonemura montana (assembly GCA_947568835.1). Taxonomy (NCBI): domain Eukaryota; kingdom Metazoa; phylum Arthropoda; class Insecta; order Plecoptera; family Nemouridae; genus Protonemura; species Protonemura montana. The sequence continues at coordinate 19,658,894 of OX387603.1, read as the reverse complement.
CAAACGTTAAAGAAACTGCAAAATTCACTCTACAGAAAGCCAACGAGAAGCAAGTGAATGAAAACATAAAAGCAAACACTTCAGAAAGGTCCAATTCGATAGCAGATGTCAATGTGTACTACTACGATGCCGAGTCAATGGACGCAGAGAACAGGCAAGAAGAAGCCATCAGATTAGCAAAGAAGGAAAAAGGACGTGATTATGTACATTTTATTGATGAGGGCCGAATTGCTGCGGCTGCCATGCTAGCAGAGGAGAAGAAGAAGGTTGAAGTGTTCAAACTTGCTGATTCACAGCTTAAGGAAGAAGCCACCAAACTTGCAGAGAAATTAAAAATTGAAGCTGTCAAGCTTGCTGAGGAAAAGCTGAAGGTAGAAGCCATGAAGCTGGCAGAGGAAAGAAGAAAGATAGAGGAACTGAAGCTAGCGGAGGAAAACAGAAGGGCCGCTGCTGCCAAACTAGCCGAAGACAAGAGGAAAGCAGAGGAATTAAAACTGGCCGAGGAAAAGAAAAAAGCTGATGCATTGAAGCTAGCAGAGATGCAAAAAGCTGATGCTCTGAAAGTTGCTGAAGAAAAGAAAAGGGTTGAAGCTCTGAAGCTTGCTGAAGAAAGGAAAAAAGCTGAAGCTTTAAGACTTGCTGAAGAAAAGAAAAAGGCTGAAGCATTGAAGCTTGTTGAAGAAAGGAAAAAAGCTGAAGCTTTAAGACTTGCTGAAGAAAAGAAAAAGGCTGAAGCATTGAAGCTTGTTGAAGAAAGGAAAAAAGCTGAAGCTTTGAGACTTGCTGAAGAAAAAAAAAGAGCTGAAGCATTGAAGCTTGCTGAAGAAAGGAAAAAAGCTGAAGCTTTAAGACTTGCTGAAGAAAAGAAAAAGGCTGAAGCATTGAAGCTTGCTGAAGAAAAGAAAAAAGCTGAAGCTTTAAGACTTGCTGAAGAAAAAAAAAGAGTAGAAGCATTGAAGCTTGCTGAAGAAAGAAAAAAAGCTGAAGCTTTAAGACTTGCTGAAGAAAAGAAAAAGGCTGAAGCATTGAAGCTTGCTGAAGAAAAGAAAAAAGCTGAAGCTTTAAGACTTGCTGCAGAAAAAAAAAGAGCTGAAGCATTGAAGCTTGCAGAAGAAAAAAAAAAGGCAGAAGAAATTAGGCTTGCCGCAGAAAAGCGAAAAGCTGAAGCAATCAAGTTGGCTGCAGATCGACAAAAAGCGGAAGAACTTAAGCGTGAAGCAGAAAAGAAGAAAGCTGAAGCCATTAAGCTTGCTGCAGAAAAAAAGAAAGCAGAAGAACTGAGACTGGCTGAGGAAAAGAAAAGGGTAGAAGCTATCCGGCTAGCAGAAGAAAGAAGGAAATTAGACGAGGTTAAAGCTGCTGAGGAAAAGAAAAGGGTGGAAGGAATTAAACTTGCTGAGGAAAAGTGGAAGGCCGAGGCATTTAAGTTATCTGAAGAAAAGCGAAAGGTTGAAGCTCTCAGAGCTTCAGAAGAGCGATGGAGAACAGAAGCCCTGAAACTTGCTGAAGATAAAAAGAGAGCAGATGCAATAAGGTTAGCTGAAGAAAAGCGAAAAGCAGTAGAAATAAAGTTTGAACAGGAAAAGCTCAAGGTCGAATCGCTTCGGCTTTCTGAAGAAAAATGGAAAGCTGAAGCAATAAAGCTGGCAGCAGAAAAACAGATGGCCATAGCCAGCAAGATTGCCGAGGAGAGACGCCAGGCTGAAGCTGCCAGGCTATCAAAGGATGAGGATAAGGCTCGAGCCCTCAAACTAGCAGAAGACAAGCGCAAAGCGGATGCATTTAAAAAAGCCGAGGAAATGAGAAAAGGGGAAGCTCAACAAAATATTGAAGCTCAGCAGAAAAGTGAAGCATTCAATAAAGCCGAGCAGCGAAAGATAGAAGAAGGGGTAAGAATTGCTGAGGAAAAGCGAGTAGCGCAAGAGTTCAAGCTGGCGGAGGAAAAGAGAAAAGCAGAAGAACAAGTGCAAGCCGAGCAAAAGAAGAAAATCGAAGCTATTAGGCTTGCAGAAGAAAAGCGTAAGTCAGAAGAAATTAAGATCGCCGAGGAAAGAAAAAAGGCTGAAGCAATACGCCAAGCTAGAGCAGAAGAGATAAGGCTGGCTGACGAAAAAAAAAGAAATGAAGCCATGAGACTATTGGAGGAAAAGCGAAGAGTAGAAGAAATAAAGCTTGCAGTTGAAAAGAAAGCAGCTGAGGCCGCAAAGAACGCAGAGGAGCGGAAAAAAGCAGAAACCCGTAGGCTTGCTGAGGTAAAACGGCGGGCAGATGAAATAAAGCTTGCAGAGGGAGGGAAAAAGGCTGCAATGGTGAAACTAACCGAGGAAAAACGTAAAGAAGAAGATATTAAGATTGCCGAGGAAAAGAAAAAAGCTGAAGCCATTAAGCTAGCTGAAGAGAAGTGGAAAGCTGATGTTGTCAAGCAAGCAGAAGAGAAGAGGCTAGCAGAGGAAATTAGGTTGGTCGAGGAGAAAAGAAGGGCCGATGCAGAGAAACTGGCAGAGGAAAGACAAAAAGAAGAAGCAATAAAGATTGCTGCAGAAAAGAAGCGAATGGAAGCAATCAAGTTGGCAGAGGCCAAAAAAATGGAGGCAATCAGGAAGTTTAATGAAGGAAAGCAAAAGGTTGAAACCATTGTTGAGAAGGCAAAAGTTCAGAAATTAGATCACGTAAAGGAGGATGAAAGAGAGGTCATAACAAAATTGGCTAAGGAAACAAAAGTTGCCCCAGTTTCAAGCTCCAACAGGGAAGAAGGAAGGACAAACACGCAAGCCAAAGTAAAAAATGAATCTAACCCAGTTGCTCAGCATTCACCTAATGAGAAGAATGAACTTCAGCAACCTGTTATTAAAGTTGGTGAAAGCCAAAGGGCTGGGGAAAAAGAATCATCCGACTCTGATAAAAAGAGAAGAAGTGAAGCTTTAAAGCTGACTGAAGTAAAAAGAAACGCCGAAGCTATAAAGCTAGCCGAACAAAGAAGTAAGACTGAAGCTCTAAAGGCAGCTGCAGAGTCAAGATTGAATGAAGACAAGAGGAAACTAGAGGAAAAGAAAGCTGCTGATCTGAAAAAGAAACAGGAATACTTGGCTCTTATTGAGAAGAAAAGGAAAGCACAAGCAGCTATTCTCGCTGAAGAAAAAAAGAAAGAAGAGGCGTCACGTTCCGCTAACGAAAAAAAGATTAGCAACAAAACTTCTCCCATCACAACAATTTGGCCAGCTTATGAAGATAGTAAAAATTCGCAGGAAAAATTAAATACCATCACAAAGAAAACCAATTCAGCTACACTGAAGGCAATCACACCAAACATTGCAGAAGAAAGTGCATTACCTAAAAAGACCTCACAGGCAGCATTCAACCAATCAAATGCTTCACACACTAAAGCTGGACCAGTAACTCCATCTGCAGACGCAGTTCCTTTCGAAAAGGGATTTGGTACATTTTACGACTGGACGACACCCAGTTCGTTGGCAAGAAAAGCAGCTCTACACATGGATATGCCGATTCATCGACAAGGGCAGCGAAGGCTGGACGGTATGAAGCGTGAAATAGGCATCACTTCTGCTAACAAAATGTACCAGTTGAGTGCACCGTGTCAAACGAATCTACCGAAGCCGCCTACCCCGTGTCCAATTTGCCCGGACGCCCCTGCCCCACCTCCGGGAGCTTCCTCTCCCCCATCTAATGCCCCTCCACCGCCTGGGGACTTGCCACCAAGGCCATCATCCTCCGTATCCCACGATTCAGAGCCCCCAAGGTCCGGTCCAGCGCCATTATCGGGGATTTCTAAGTACTTCAACAGTACGACAATCAGCGGACGAGCAAACGTAAGTGCCTACTCAATGGGCAGTTTCATTTGACGAAAAAATTGTAATCTTTTTCACATGAGGTGTCTTGTGAGGCCTTTGAGAAATTATTCTCGATTCTTATTCTCAAGTAGAAACACTCCCTTATATTGCCACTTGTCTTGCTTTGGTTGATCTAACCTGCATTTCTTTTACAGGTCGCCAAGGCAACATTTGCAGTGATGGGACTATATGCATTGAACCGGATGATTCGAAAGCCTAGCAAGGAAAGCAAACCTCACGCAAAACGTTGAACGCGATTTATCGCATAATTAGGGGCCTGGTTTTCTCAGTTAGTTTATACCAAACAGATTTTGGTACAGATATTGTTTGACCCAAGAGTTGAGCAAGTTTTGAATATTATAAATAAATTGAATGTAATACATTATGCCTTCTTTATTGTTTTCTAAATGCAAATAAACTTCAAACTGTTTGTAGTAGAATGAAAAGTTCAAGCAATTTTAAAAAACAAAATAAGATGAAAAAAGCAAATTTGCATGTAATATGAATTATTAGTACACATTTACTGAACATTAAGAGAATGCACTTGTAAGAAACTAGAAGTAGAAAAATCATTTATTATAATGAATAGGTACAAATTAATTTTACATTTGTAAAGAAAATACAGTAGTCATTGCAACTTCAATTCATATAGGAACAAATGCACAGTTACTGGCACCAGTGCTTTAAGAATAAAGAAGTACACACCTAAGCTTCAAACTGACAGTGTTATCTCAATCTCTGAATAGTATGTGGAAAAAATAGCAAATTAGCTTATATAATCCTGGTCACAGTACATTTTGAAGAGCAGACTAGTAAGAGTAAAAGGTAACTCACAGGTTCTGACACTAGTTCATAGTATTTACTTCTTTGCGGAGATAACCTGTGGTGTCGGGCGAAATATGTGTGGCCACCCATTGCACCGTTAGCTTTTGTGGAGCCGGCACTGCCACAAATTGAAGCCTGTCACCTAGAAATTGTGGGAGGATATAATACGTGATTAGTGATAATGTTTAAAAATAGCTAAATAATGATAATAATAATGATAACCATAAAAAAGATATGCACGCAAGTGTCATATTGAAGAGTAAATGGACTTCACATTTATTTTTTGTTGTTGTGGAAAGCAAGACACAGGCATTGTTGAGGCTTAGGCTGGAGAAAATGAGGAGAGGTGCTCTTTTGTAGAGGAATTCCAAGGTGGAGAATTTGCATGACTTGGTCGGTAATGAGAAGTAATGGACAAAAACGCTACCGCAAAAGCCAGACTCCAGGATTGAATCCGGGATCGAACCTTTGCAAGGCAGAGGCAGAGTCACTGTGCACAATACTTATTACTTGACGCATCAAGAATAGATAGAAAATCACTCTTTTGTCTGGTCTCGAGAAAAATGGCCGAATAGCCAAAAAAGTGTCTACTTAAAAAAATATATAAAAATAAAGGTGAAGTGAAGATACGAGGATCTACCATTTTCAGGCATTGTACTTCAGATTTGTCACAAAAATGTGGCACATCCAGGTTACAACATTAGATTGAAACAGTGTTATGAAAAATTCATCCAAATCGGTGCTGAAAATTAGACGGCAACCAAACACACAAGAATAATGGGGTTGATTTCTTTCCAATGCAGTCAAATTTAGTCTTTGCTCGAGACACTCATCAAATTGTAATTGGTTTTATTCTGTTACATAAAGTTCATATCCACTCGAGCTCCACTAGTGGATTTGTTCTGGTATTTTTAGCTTTGTGCAAAGATTTTGATGTATTTTGACAGAGGCCAGTTGCCGGTGTCACCAAAGAACAAGGCAGCAACACAAGAAAGATTATTTTAGGTACTCCTAGTGTTTCAACAAAAATAAACCAGGCATTTGCTAATTGTAAAATTAGCAAAACAACCAAAAAATGTCTTCAATATTTTTACTAGTAAACCAGACTTGCAGAACCTCTAATTATAATTTGATAAAAAGAACAATTGTCAACATTGTTACCAATGATCTTGCATAGACCCTGAGCTTACCACCAAGAAACAAATCTATAAATAAAGGAAATTGTGTGCTTGATGAGAAAAAATGAAAATGATTAGTTACCTTGGATGAACAGGGTAGTCATGGATACTGTTCCTGCTCTGATTCCAGACAAGGTCAAGCAGCTGCGGTGGGCCAAAATAGTCTCGTGATAATTTGGTTTGATCCGGCCAAGAATTAGTACATACTCGTCATTAATCACAGACCAGACTTGGCCGTAGCCCTGCCAGAATACACCTCTGGCAACAGTTGCAATCTGCAAAATATTTCATTTTAAGACAGTGGTATTTTAGCAAGCCGTGTATTAATAAGTGAAAAAAAGTATTTTAGTTGCAGTTGGAATAATTTCCCTGCCTTCCAATATTTCATTGGGATGATAGGAGTAAAATGCAACAGTAATTGTAGAACATCTTGAAAATCAACGACTAACTAGCTTCATTCTGTAGTTCAACCACGCTCCCAAATCATGCAACCATGCAATTCTAATAAAAAAATGCTCAAAATTGATTTAACTTACAGTCTTAATTTCTGCTAAAAGAGGAACAGATGTGTCGTCTTGGTCAACATCAACTCGCTTTCTTACGTCTTCTGGGCGGTTTCCCTTCCAAACAGCAGTGGCAAACCAGGAACAGTGCGATTCATTTTCAAGCTCATCTGTGGGGACAGCATCAAATTGATAGAAGTGATCAAACTGCACCACTTTGTCCATTTTCTGTTTGGAAGTCAAGCGTTTTCCAAACAAACGGATCTTGCTGGCTTGGCATAGCACTCTGCAGGTTTCTTCTGAAAATTTTTGGAAATAAAGGTAGGTAAGTTTCATTTCTCTAAGGTATTACCAATATATGCTAAGCAATTTATGCATAATTTTCCCTAAAGAAAGAGTAAGTGCTTAACAGGAACATTAATAACCTCTCAAAAATTGGTGCCCAAATCGGGGCTCAACTTCTTTTGCGGGTTTTTACTATGTTGGTTTTTCTTTCGGTTGATTTCCAAGACTCACACCCCTGACAAATTTCTTGAAAATTCTCAGAGGTAAACCCAACCCAGAGGATTTTAACATTTTCATCTAGGAGCTTTCTGGCTTGCAAACAGCAAATCCTTGGAAAATTACAGCTAAGTATTATTTCCCAGCTAGACATACCTTTGTCATCAGCGAAATCAAGTACACCCTGTCGCGGAGAGAGGCTGGAAAACATTCCTTGGCCCGAGACGATACCAAAATGAAACATGTCATCTATTTGTCGATCACGCTTGTCCTGTCGCATCCCTAATAGAACGAACCAGCCGCAAGCGTCTTCTCCGTTTGGTTTGAAAGTGTGACACTGGAATCCTATCTGTGTTCAAACAAAAATGGCACTTAGGCATTGAAGTGATTATTAGATAAGCTGAAAGATAAGGTCTATGCTAGAAAATGGTCCAGTGCTTAACAGTACTGCTCCGTCAAGAAAGACTTTCGGACCTTATAAGGACGTTTCGACCACATTGAGATAGTCATCTTAAGAACTATACCAGAGCAGAATCGTTATAAAACTGGAGCATGTGACTGTGGCTCTGAATCCTTACTCTTTACCAAACTAGAGAAGTCAGTTAGAGTAAGTAAGCGATGAAGTAAACGTGTTAGTGTCAACGTTTAAGGTGTTAAGTAAAAAGTGTTAAATTTTTCATTATGAAATTCTATTCAATGAAAAAATCTGCCAGAAATAACTGATGAATTTAATTCAGTGGCTCTAAGCATTTTTTGGTCCTGGCCAATGCAAATCAAATTTTTACCTTCTTGGCAATTCGAGCCAAAACAGTAATTTTTTGCAAGCACACTCTTCATATAACAAGAGGATAGGCAACTAGACTTTGTGTCTTAAACTGTTTGGACACTTTTTCATAACATCTTGCATTGTTCTACTTATTTAGGCGGTCTTACTCTTAGGCACATCTGATAAGATTCTTTTTTATTATTATTATTATTGTTGTTTATTGATCGACGATGGAGGCGAGTCCTCAAGTGTGATATAATAGAAACATGAAAAATTTTAATCATGACTATTTAAAAACGTAAGCTTAAATTAAAAGGTAACACAAGATAATGCAGTTGGTAATTGATACATTTACAAGTTTTCATGAGCAGATGTTTAATCTTGGAGTTTAAGCCGGGATTTGCAAGTCAAGAAGGATTCTGAAAGGATGTCTAAGTCAGGGCAGGTAATTGTTATTCTATTGCTCATTCCTATACCTATAGCTACTCATTCCTATACCTATTACCAGTGGTGTAGTCCTTGTAAACCAGCGGTACATGAGTTGTTAACCAGCGACTACCCATCCTTACCAGCTTAAACCAGCCTTCATACCAAAGAAATATTTTGACGAGTTTCAAATTTAGCTATATATACGTATACATGCCTATAGGTACGTTGATGATTAATTTATTTCAGCTTTAAATTAAAATATAACACTTCTCCTAGAGAAGTCACTCAGGATAAGACACTTTCTGTAAACCATTGCTGTACCATTCGGTCCTAAGCAACGGGTAGAACAAGTGCAAAGACTAGCTGAAAAGTGATGTGAAAAATGCAAAGAACAAGATTAGAAATAAATGAGAAGGGAGAAGTAGAAAGTGTGTTTGAAAGGCCATCAGAAATGGTGAAAGAGTTAGGATGGGAAACATTGGAAAATAGACAAAAGCAGGATAGAATTGAGGGATGGAGGGAATGGGGGATGCAAATTAATATGAAGATTGAGAAAGACAAGAACAAGTATGAACATTGAAGCCAACATTTTAGAGCAGTATTTGTGAAGAAGGCACAGAGAGATGCTGGAAAGTTCTCTTCAGACTGCTAAGGATTGGAATTTGCTAGAGAAGATTATTATGATGAACTAGAAGATATTCTGGCGCTTTACAAGGTATGCACGCACCATATTTCCTTTACATTCCTGGGTATTGCAAAATAAGCATTTTTAAATTGTGTGATGAAAGCCTATAGACTTGCTGACTGGGGCAAAATGGCAAGGAGGCAGTGATGTATTGGTCAATGCACGCGGGTGTACGCAGTCCACCCACTATTAATTTTATTTTTGGCCGTACCCCCACTTTGAATTTTTGAGGGAACGCAGGTGAATGCACGGGAAAGCAGTATTAAATTATGATTATTCGGAATATCCTGCACTTCTTTATTTTCAAGGCGAAAATATCCCAGTTAAGGGTTTTATTTCTAATAATCCACTTACTTAAAAATAGACCTAGCAAGATTGCCACTGTATGCGAACGTACTAAGAGTAGGTAGGCTGGAACTATGTCGGCGTCGCGACTTGCAACAAAGGTGTTAGTTAGAACCATATTACTGTTATCACGTAGGGAAGTCGGTAGCACAGTCCACCCACTATTAATTTTATTTTTGGCCGTACCCCCACTTTGAATTTTTGAGGGAACGCAGGTGAATGCACGGGAAAGCAGTATTAAATTATGATTATTCGGAATATCCTGCACTTCTTTATTTTCAAGGCGAAAATATCCCAGTTAAGGGTTTTATTTCTAATAATCCACTTACTTAAAAATAGACCTAGCAAGATTGCCACTGTATGCGAACGTACTAAGAGTAGGTAGGCTGGAACTATGTCGGCGTCGCGACTTGCAACAAAGGTGTTAGTTAGAACCATATTACTGTTATCACGTAGGGAAGTCGGTAGCCGCTTTCGCGGCGTCGCACGGCGGTGCAAGCTCTCAGAAGCAAGCCCGCTTCAAATAATAAGAATTCGCAGGAAAGACAAAAATACAAACAATAACCAAATTGCCACATACGAGCCACACTGGACGAGTTAGTTCAATTCAAGATACAGAAGAGGAAGCAAGTGGATTTGCATTCCCTTCGGGGCCTTGCTCCTCCTAAAAAACCAAAATTTGGTTTGGGAGAAGTTGAAGACACCACCAACGTCGAATGAAGAAGAGTTCAATGAAAAAGAGTCATTGTGGAAACTGATGTAATCTCCTCAACGCGAAAGTATGCGCTTATCTATGGATAGTTTCAACAAAAATTTAAACCAGTATTCGATTAAAATGATTGACTTTCTTTTACCAGATTCCCGAATCCCCACCAAATTTCAAGACTGCAACAATGTGGGAAGGTGTAGACATGAGAGGGCGGCATTAATTTAATTTTCTCAAAATCATTACGTAATTAAAAATGCAGTTCTGACTATATATACTAGTTATATACTAGTATCTTTGGTTCTGACCATGTCATTCCAAGCCCAATTTCATCGTAAACTCGTAGATTGGCTCCAAAAGAAACCTTAGAATAAAAATTCACTTGGAGCTGCGCCCGAAGCCCCCTATTTTCCACTCTTTCGGTGCATTCGCCTTGGGTCTCCTCCCTCCCCCCCCCCCCCCCGCCCCGCCCGCCGACACAAAAAAATTTGTCATTTTTGCCACTAAAAATTTTACGAATACATCACTGCAAGGAGGCAATCAAGCCAGTGACCTAAAACGCACATGTCAAGCGTGGAATTGACAGGGGTATATAGATAACTGGCACCGTCATTTCAACAGTCTAGATTTGGAGTCGAGAGGAAGGCTATGCGATAGCCCAGGCCTCTTGAACATGTGTGAAGCTAAGACCGAGCTAGGGTCCTCTGACTATTTCACTGGTCTGCCTAGACAAACCTGTGCATCCGTGTAAAGAGATTACTGTTTATATTGAGTGAGTCACCTATATTCCTCATGTACAACCGGTTTGTCAATTAACTATTTGTCGAAGTGGATAGAAGCTGAGTGATTACAGAAGAACTGCGCTTGTCGTTGTATTGTATAAGTGTGTATTATTAGGCTTGTCATTATGTGTAATACAGAACTATTTGTCACTCAATAAATAAACACAGTTGGGTTTAAACTAGCAACGCCGAACGATCTCTATGTAACGGGTATCTTTCCTTAAACCAAGCGAGGATCGAGCTACACCACCCGAGTACCGTGCCTACATCCACATCCGTCACAATATCAACAAGTTTAAAAAACTTTGGATTAGGAGAAAAAAAACCTGCCACCAGTACTATGTCCTATTTGAAGTTCATTGTTAAAATAAAATAAATAAATAAGTAAAATAAACATATATATAGATGATCTGCTTTTCCAAATGGATATGCTCTGCAATTCTAGAATAGGATTATCATCTTACATAAAATTAACTATTCCCACCTATCCTTCGGAAACAAAAACTTCCTCAAATTTTTACCTTGGATCCCTGTTGAAGATAATCTGTTATATTATCTTTCTGCGTCACAAGTCGTTTCCCGTGCACAATCAGCCGATCTGACCAGAGCAGAGCACGTTGATCATGACCCTCATGGCAGAAGCCAATGATTGCTTTGCTTTTAGGATAAAGTTCAACTACTGTTCCAGTAACTTGCTGCAAGTATACAGGCTTTGTACCATGCATGTCTGCAACCTGCAAAGTTGTCAAGTTGTATCAAACATCTAAATTAAGAGTCATAAACAAAGTGGAACCCATTATCACTATCTATTTCATGGTGATATTGGTATATTAGTATTATTAGAGATGTATTATATTTATTAATATATATATATATTATATTGATATTAGTATAGTGATATTATATTGGTGACAATAATAATATATGTTGGACAGCTCAAAAGTTACCTTATTTCTTTGAGCACCGTTGCTGTATTTGCAGACCCCGAGTAGATAACAATATTCACAATGTTCAGATAAGGTCCCACAACCTAGCTTAACCATAGAATGTCTGACCGGACCCCAACCAGCAGCATATTCAGATTGAACATGGCGGATACTATAGTACCAACGACAGTACCCTTAAAGAGGCTATAATCAAGTATTCTATGCACTCTTGAACATTTTAAACAGCATATTAAATCGCCTGTATCTACTAGAATAAAATCGTGTATAATTAAATAATCTTGAAAAGTGATAAAAACATAAAGAGGTACCTTGAGAGAGAAGGAAATTTTGTGCTCGAATTTTCTAAATGGGCTTAAGAGCATCCAGCACCCAACAACGACACGATTTCTGGCTACCTTCAGTTATTAAACCGGCTGTGCCAAATGAAAACCTACTTCAACTCAAAAACCTTGTTAAGTGATAAGAACATACAGAGGTACCTTCAAGTAAAAGGAAAATTTGGGCCGGATATTCTGAACGGCATCCAATACCCAACAACGACACGATTTCTTGCTACCTTGAGTTATTCAATCTGCTGTACCTACCAAACGAAACCCAGCCCTACGCAAAAATCTTGCTAAATAATAAAAACAAACAGAGTTACCTTCAGGTAAAAGGAAAATTTGGGCGGGATTTCCTGGAGGGGTCAAACGGCGTTCAACATCCAACACGAATGTGATTTCCTGGTTTATCCACTGCTGTCCCTGTATGACTAGAATGTCATCATTTCAGTCATAATATAATTTGATATTTCAGATAATCTTGCTGTTTAAATTTGAAGTCCACATAAACTGCATTGTAATATCAACATAATTATCATTATATTATTATTATTATTCTTATCATTATATATTATATCCTATTATTAGTATCATTATATTATTATCGTTATATTACCGTATTACCGTTACTTAATTGTACAATTGTAAGAGAAATCGCAAATAAATAAATAAATAAGGATATGGGGAAAATGAAATGTTATGATCCTTGAATCGATAATAATTTAATTCGATATTTCAGTGGATCTTGCTGTTTAAATTTGAATCGGAAAAGCCAGACCGAAATTTTTTGTTATCTCGAGGTGTTTTTATATGGTTTTAACAATTCACAAGGTTGTTATGTGGTTTTAATTTCTGGTCTGTGACTTAACGGTGATATACTTAAAGTGCTGTTTTGCTGCACATTTAAATGGTTTGGCGCTTTGGTTTAGCCGTTGAGTTTGGGTTTGGCGGTGCTTCGAAGGTATATAGCCTCTTTAAGGGTACTTATATATACGCCATGTTCAATCTGAATATGCCGCTTGTTGGGGTCCGGTATCTAGTACAAGGAATCTTGCAGCCTCTGGTTGACATGAGTGCATGGTTCGTTTCGTGAAACAACAGATAATATTTTGTTTCAATAATAATATAGTGGTAAGGAAGTTTGGGGTCTCTCTTTCGAATAAAGAAAGTCCTATGATTTAAATCTAACTTCGGTAGCTTTTATTACCATTCCAACTCTAAGGAAGGGGCTTTTACAGAAGTGCATTAGGAAATGTTAGGTTATAATAGGCTCAGCATGGTAAACAGTAGTTTTTCAGCAAGCTTCAAGTGGATTTCAGTGTGAAACAAACGGTAGAAGGAGGCCTCGTTGTGGAAGTGAACTCTAAAATTCGGCCTCAAGGCAACTGTTAACAAAAAATCTAGGGGTAACCCAAAAAAAGGGAAAAAAGGGAAACCCAAAAAATCCATGACTATCAAATCATCTCCCCTTAAAAAGGCCCCATCCCAGATCTAGAATTCAAATTGAGGATGGTGAGTCGAGGAGACTTCTTGAATTTCACTTGATCTTTATCCAAGAAGAGTGCTTGTCTTAATAGAAAGTTTGAGGTGACCAGGAAATACAAAAATGACCAAGAGGTATTCCCTAAATGTACCCAAAATTCTCCCTGGCGTTGAAACTCAGATTTTGTACTGTATAACGTCAAACAAAGCAAAGTGCCAAAGTTTCAAAACAAGATATACTGTAAAATCGTATAAAGAGGGAAGTCGTGATTTTGCAGAGGGCATTCCTCACAGACAGGGACCTTTGATTTACGACATTATTTCAAAGGAAACGAGCGCTTGCATTAGAGCCAACCATTTTTTAACATTCATGACTAGGGGGACATAGACTAATTTTTTTTTTTTTTACTTTTCTATGCAAGAAAAAACTTAACACTTCCATTAATGAAGTTAGCATAAGTTGCTTACAACTTACTTAACTTAACCTTACTTTAAATTAGAAAGGTAATATAATTTATTTTCTTCTGACAGGACTGCGATGGCATCTGTTACCTCTAAACCAAGGGGGTATGTAAAAGCCAAGGTCCAGCCACCTGTTTCAACTAAGAAAGCTAAGAAAGCTGCAAAGAAGGTAACAAAACCATCTCCATCGTCACAGAATCCAAAGAAGCTATTCAAAGGAAATGGAGTGCTGAAGCTAATTAGATTCACTGTCGACTGTACTCCTGCCACTGATACCAATGTAATGGACATGAAGGACTTCCAAACATTTTTGCGAGAACATATTGAGACAGATATGGACACAACAGGTGACAACGCTGGTAACTTTGTCGTTGTTAAAATCAAAGAATCGAAGGTAACAGTTACATCAGGGCCACCTTTCACGGAGAAAGTGTTCAAATCGCTAACAAAGAAATACTTGAAGAGACACCATTTGCAGTTCAAAGTTGCTCTAAAAGGTCTTCATTCATATCAGCTTACTAAGAAAAGAAATACAAATGAAGATGAGGACGACGATGAGGTAGCTGAAGATGGCAATGATTGTTAAAAATAATAGTCAGGAGGACTAAGAATAAATCAATCGGTGGGTTCACGTCTCAACCTTGAAGGACTTTTGTGCTACTTCTATTTGAAATGTTCTTGTGATGTTATTAATTTCTATTAAACATTCTATTGTGCGCTTGTATTGTTCTTTTGATGCTGCTACACTTCTAGAGCTGAGTAAGTGTTCTGTTAATGGATCAAGGTGGGGAATAAATAGAGTTACGTTGCATAATAGCTCTGCTGTAGAGCTAAACATTGGTACCGTGGTCCAATAAAGTATCTACAATGACTAGTAGTAAAATAATAAATGATCGTCGAGTTAATTTAAGTGTCCTCAATATTTTTATGATATATTTCATTATTTACTTGGAAAATAAAATAATCTCCTAACTGCTATCATCCATAATGGATGCTAAATCATTTTAAACCAATTTTGACAGTTAAAATATTATGCACAATAGTTTGCGTTTGTGCATTTGCGGATCCTGCCAAAATCCATCCGAGATTCAGCTGACCGACTGGCCTTCGTATTTATAAACTATCTGTGAGTAACCCCTACTTTAAAATCTAAAGTTCCGACCCTTGTAAAGTGTAAAAAGTAATTTATTATGGCTCCAGCCAGAAATTACAAAAACACTCTAACTAGGTTGTTCTGTTATAACGATGGAAGCCACATTTATGGAAATATATTTTATTTCGCTAATTTCCAGTTAAGAAAGTGCACCAATACACAAACATTCAGATCTCTCCAAAATGTTTATTTCAATGAAATTTAAAATATTTTATCTTGAGTGTTTATATTTAATTTCTTATCGATGGATAATGAGACAACTACTAAAATATAACTAAGCATGCCAACCTGGAAGAACAGTTTATTACATCAACTTTCTGTTATGTGTTGTATTATAAATAAAGATAGATCGTGCAAATGCCAATTTTTATAAAAATTATGTACAGATTATTGACATCCACATGTAATTTCCCCTTCTCTTTGCTTACTTAAATGTGATCTTCCTTATCATATTCCTTGTATTTGCCATATACTTGTTTTTGACTTGAAATGGAGGAGGATACAAATTTGCTGTTTTTTCAGGCTTTTATTTTCCTTCATCACAGCACAAAAACCTATTACAAATCCAGTGAATTATTGTACCACTTGTGTCTTGATGATATAGCTATCCAAGGGTTGTTATTCATTTCCTGTTGGCTGTTATTTCTTGGCGATTTTTAGTAACCAAACTAAAAAAGTTAACTAATACATCGTTCACAACAAAGTTTTGTTTAGGGTATTAATTTGTGTACTTAATTTGGCAACTTTCGCGTTTCGAGCATCCCGGTGACTTTGATAGGTCACGTGGTCACGCACACATGGCTGGCGTCTGACGTTTATGCAGAAACCTGTTGTCAAAACGTCGAAGGTTTTTGCTTGTATTTTGCGTCAAATACGGTGCTGCTACCATACTCGTATCAATTTAGCTAAAATAGATTTAGCAAGTAGATAAAAATGCAAGCAAATGGCGATGAAGTTGAAAAAACGTTTGTGTTCAAATTCCCTGCTTGCAAGTTACAAGGAAGTTACAATTTAGAAGTTCCCATACACGTTCCATTTTACGGTTCTGTCGAAGAACTAGCTCAGAGGCTTGTCAACACTTTTAAACTTCCCTGCTATATCGAAGGAGGTATGTCAGACAACGCAAGACAATTAAGATCAAAAAACCTATTGAAATATTCCAGTTTCATGATATATACTTGTGTTCCTTTTTTAGATCTCCTTGAGGCATTACAGACCTTTGTGGACGAACAGACAATTGCCTACTTTGATGATGTGGGAGAAAATCTTATAAACGAGGCAAGGTCAGGTACCACTGATGTAGAGGAGATTATTAAGCTGTGGGAGAAATTATTTAAAGAAGAGACAGCAGAATACTCTGATCCAAAAGGTGCAACTGACGAGGAACTATTTTCAACAGTGTACCACAAACTAGTTCATTCTCCAGCACTTGAAACTATTCTTCAAGTAGAACATTCCTATGCTCTAGCAATTCGTGAAATAACTAATGAAAGAGATGAACAGATTGCTCTTCTCACCTCAAAGTAAGCACAAATGTTTTTATTATCAATGTGGGTTAATCTTTGAGGTTAATCTTTGTTTATAATCTTTGCCGATTATAGGTCACTTGAAGTCAGTTGCTTGAAGCCCTGTTTCCAAAAATAAATTTCGCCTCGGCAGTGCAATTAGCTTTTACTTTGGTTTTCTTGATTTCCTTTATAGCGATGCTTATTGGTTCTGCCTTCAAAGTAAAAATCCCACACAATAGAAATTTAACAGGGTCTCTGGAATCTCCACCTTTTGGCAACACATAAGTTAGAGTGGATATCCTTTCAAACCGTCAGCTGTCATGGAACGAGCTTTTTGTGAAGTGTTTAACTAGTGAGACTCAGAAAAAAATAATATATATATATGTATGTATATACAAAGGTACACACAAAATCATTATTTGTCCATGCAATGTATAGTAATGAAATGAACCATTTACTAATACTACAATGCCAATTACTATGCCAATGTCCATTTACTAATTGGTAGGAAAATAAGACTATTTGCCACTTATGCAAAAATAATGCAAAATGTGTAGTTCTCACTCATTATCAGGTATTCTACAGGTAATATCTTATAAAATCCATGTCATCAAGATCAGATATAAGAGATCTCATTAAAATATGACAAACACCAAAAAAAAATCCTGTTGTAATAAAAATAAATTAAACTGGTCATCTGGCAAGATATAACATAAATACCATAAAACCTTGACTACCACTAATGCCTATTTTTGGTAGGCAAACCAAGGAAATGTGCCAAGCAGTGGATGGTGTCGGTGTTTATAGCACTGAGCAGGACATAAATCAGCTAGCAGTGCGGCACTTTGAAGACCAAAATCTTGTCCAAGGGAAGTGGAACAGCGAAGTAGACTCGTTGAAACAAAGTCAGAGTGATGAATACCGGAATTGGCTGATGAAAATCCTGGAAGAACAACAAACGAATAGTACTCTACCAACACCTTCGTAAGTTTTTTAGTATAAGTCGGCAGTAAATTCCAATGAGCGACTAGTTATGGAAATTAAGGTGCATTTTTGTTATCTTCTAAGAAGGAATATATTTATTAATCTTACAAATGTTAGTAGGGCAGGTAAGGTAAACTGTTGAACTGGAGAAACTGTTGTTGGTACTTCTTAAAAATGCATTCAGTATGAATGCTTTAATTTTGGGACTTTGTGGAATCATTTGTTTGGAGCTATGTAATATATGATACGTTTTCAGAAACTCGCCAATGCTCCCGAGTGCTCCGCGGTTTGCAAGTGCTAGTAGTCAAGAAGAAGAGCTGTCAGCCCCAAGGCTGGAAGAGAGCTTCACGATTCATTTGGGTTCGCAAATGAAACAAATGCACAACTTGCGAATACTTTCCGGAGATGTCCTTGATTTCTGCCGAGTAAAACCTCAAATTTCTGGGTAAATCATTTTTGACCAGCTCAAGCTGGGACTCAATAACAGAAAAGCTTTAAAGAATTGAATGTAACTTCTAACCTAAATGTTGTCCGTTAGGTCTCTGGATCCTCAGCCGCAGCGGCTACAAACGGCACTTGCTCTGTATTCAAACGATTTGTGTGGTCTTGTGCTGCTCACTGACAACCATGTTGGAAATTTCTCTGGTCTCATGAAAGGTATTAACTTATTAACTAAATGGGTACCATTGTACCAGCCATTCATTTAAAAAAAAATTGTAGATTTGATTAATGTTGCTTTGATGTTTTGGTTACATGGCACATCTGTTTTGCTTGGCTCTCTGAGCAATGGTCGCTGGATAAGGGTTCACCTCTATCGATTTTTTAAAACCCACCCACCGCCACAGATCTGTCGGCGATATGCCAGAGTTCGACTGATTTTCACTTCCCATCGATGGACGACCAACTGGAACGGGTGCGCGACGAAGTGAAGAAGGCAGTTGCTTGGCGGCACAACCACTGGGGCTCAGACCATCTACTGACGCTGACCACATCCGAGCAACAGTCAAGGCGGTCTGGCACCACCCGCAACTTGCAGACCGGCGACGTCTATATCACGCAACACTCGAATCTCGCCGAGGTTCACGTCTTGTTCCATATGGTCGTCGACGATTCGCTTCGATCGAGTAATTGATATTTCATGTCTAGAAGGAGTTATAAATTATTTTTTCCTTACAGGATGTCTTTCTTACTTGTGTTTGACTGTTGAAAATTAAAATCTGACACATAGCAGCTTATTTGAATTAGGTCAAAGCAACTTTTAAGCAATTTGATTTTGTGTTATTTGTAAAGGCTAGAAAAGGATAAAGAACATACCTTAAAATATCCATTTTGGATTTGTTGGTGTTTAAAACTCGTATTTGACAATACAAATTCTAAAAGGGGAATCAAATATATATTTCAAACAGTTAATAACCCGTAATGGAATTTATTTTTACGTTTCAAGATGATTTTTGTTGAAATGTGTGAACCATTTCTTGCCCTCAGATGACATCAACTCAAGACACCCAGTGATATTAGGTCTGCGCAACATTCTTAAGACAGCGTGTTCGAACGACGTCACTACTCTGACGATACCAATTCTTCTTATGCACGAGATGACGGAGGTAGACCTTCTATTGAGACCCTGTTATAGGTCCCATGGAATAATAAATAATTATTATTCTTATTATTATCAAATTTTTGTTAACTGTTTTTTTTGTTGAGGACCGTTGGCTATAAGAAACCATCAGCCAACTTCTCTAGTTTTCTTCTTTTGGATTTTGCTTGGGTTTTTGGTTTAGTTTTGGCCTGAAAACCAGACCGTTAATTCATGTGACTCTTACGCAGGAGATGACGGTGGCCTGGTGCACCAAACGAGCAGAGCTGGTTTTCAAATGTGTTAAAGGATTTATGATCGAGATGGCATCGTGGGGTGGATCCGATCTCAAAAACCTCCAGTTTCTTGTTCCAAAGGTAATTTTTGAATAGTTAAAGTTGACACATTTTTTACAAAAATAACATTATGAAAAGTATTAACCGAATGTTGCCATTGTTGTATTTTGTCTTCTTTGCTTTAGGGTATGTCAGAAGAGGTTTTTGGAATTCTTTCGACTATGCTGCCAAGCATATTTCGTATATCGAACCCGCTCGTGTTCAAAGCGTCGTCAAACCCTCAAACGCCTAAGATGACCCATCACAACTAAAGCTATTGTAAATTCTGATATTATTATGTAGTTATTTGATAACCAAATATGAAATTCCTTTTTATTCTATTGTAAAGTAGTAAAGTGCATGCTATTTTTGCTAATGATACAGCAATTGAATTAAATAAATAAATATTGACATCTGTTACCTATTATGTTGTTGAAATATGTGAGATAAACGACCAAAGCTACAACTGATGCATGGTACCTTAGTATGCATATGTAATGTGGTCATGGCATTCTGTCCTATTCCTGTAATATGTTCCAGTAGGCAATGATATAATCAATAATGTTGATCTTCAGCGCGACCCTTCTGGGAGACAATAACCCACCAGTTGCATCATTGTATTCATTCGTTAATCTCTGCTTTTGTATTACTCAAACTGAAGGTTGTGACATAAAAGCATTTGAAGGTCTAGGCAACGCCAGCTATGTTTCACAAGTACCTTTTTTAATGGCTTTACATTATTTTTGGGTGAAAGTGGAAAAATGTGCATTTCTTCAGAAATAGCTGTCAGCTGAATGCGTGATCACTGCAAGTTGGCCCCTGGGACCAAAATTAAAAAAAAAAAAAGTTCCATCAAATTTCATCATGATTCTCTCAACCAATTTCTCCAAGCAGGTGTCCTGGAAATATTTTTTTTTACCAAGAAGAAAATATTTTCGAGCTCAATGCCCAAAGTAGTTGCTTGTTTGATAACTATTTCAACAGGCATTATGTAGTAAAAACAAATATTCTGAAGTCAACCATTTGAAATGATAAATAAAACTCATTTCCAAAATCATATCGATACGTTATATACGTCAGTGATTATAGAGCAACGATCGGGATATCAACCAGAGACCCCATAATTTCCGCAGCACGTGGATCATTTCCAAGTCCGCGACGCCCTCCAAACAACCCACCCCCCTCCAGTCCCCAACAACCCAAACAACGATTTTTGAGTGCCCTGACATTATACACCGCTACCACCACTCCAAACCCCCCATCCCTACACTAGGAACTCTTTGAAACGCCGACAAAGTTCCCATAGCAACCCATCTGATGCGCGCTCTCTCAGCATGCACTGACCATCCTTATCGACTACGATTTTCCCATTTCTACGCCCAGAAGAGTGAGAAGGGTTGTGACACTCGCGGCGCCGGCGCCGGCGCCTGTATCCAGACGTCGTGCCAGCAGAAACCAGCAGGGAGCAACAGTCGTCCCCTAACAATCGAGAGCATTGGGTCGCTTCGAACAGCGTTACCCACTTTTAGCGTGTGCTATCAAAACAATTGCGTCGTCTTTTGAGAGCTGTGAGAGACTTGTAACAATCGTGGCTAATTCAATTAAAAGTGTCGATAATAGTTCGGAGGTTGCATCGACGTTGAGCAGGTAGGGGGAGGAAGATTTTTTTTAATTTTTTTATTTCGATTCCAGGATTTCTTGCATTTGCCAGGTAGCTGGCTCACCAGCTGGCGGCGTGGGGATACTACTATACGCTCGTGCAGGGATGGCTGGGTGATGGGGTGGGTGGGTTTTACTGTTGTCTTTTAGCGTTTAAGGTATATGAGCGTGTGTGGGAAATCAGGTCATGAACGGTACCCGTACCAAATTGCTATCATTAGACGTAATGTATAGTAGCTTAGGTAGGTATATTACGTTGCTTGTGTGATTGGTGAGATGAGAGTTAACTGGATACTGTAAGGGGTTTAGGTTTTGAGTGGTCTGAAGAGCTATTAAAAACATGTTGATTGTTATTGAAATTGAATATTAAGTTGGAATGCGAATGTTTGCAAATTTTATGCCGAATTTATGAGATTCTTCAGTCAAATTTAAATACAGTGTAGATAATTTGAATTCGGTATTTTTATGATCTTCGATTATAATGAATGATTTCTACCGAGTGCATTCTGAATTATGGATGTGCTATGGCAATTCGATGTGCATGTCGCTTCGTGCACTTGAGTCTATGTAGAAATCAGGTCAGAGCGCGAATTCAATTTTTCTAAAATAAAATTCACCTCGGGGAAATTTCAAAAGGTAGCTGCTATAACAGCTGCTAATCGAATTTTCGAAAGCTAACAGAACTCTCGGGCATTGGAACCTGGATTCCTCAATACTGAAACGATTTTTCAATCTTTAAATCTTCAAATTTAATCTTCAAATTTAATCTTCAAATTTACTTATTACAATTCAATCGAAATCAAAATTTAAATTAATTCAAAATTGATCAATTCAATCTTCAAATGAGTGACACGAAAATATACAAACGTAAGTTGCCCTTGCCACATCCCACATCATAAGTTTTGTCGGGTAATAATTCTTTAAAAGCGATGATTCATAAATGGAATTTCCCCCAACAGAAAATTTCCCACTGAGAGTGTAACCACGATTTTTATACTCGTAAGTTGAATTCATCGCCAGACCAGATGAATACCATAAATATTTATAACTGACTCCGCTTACACGATGCTCTAAAATTGATAAATGACTGACTACTTTAGACTAGAAATCACTCAAATAAATTGAACGTAAGTTAGCAATAATATTTCACTGAATCCTAGCTTAGCTTGTATATCAACCCAGAAAATGTGTTATTTTTCCAAAGGGTACTAAAAGCTTGAGAAAACTAATCTAACGCTGTCAGTCAAAGATTAATTACTTTTTTAATGACACTCAATCTATGTGGATGGTGACTTTTGCTAGACTTCAAAACACTAGCTATTGCTGTTAGTTAGTTTCCAGATTAAACTTCCGTCAAAATTCAAAGTACCTAGACATTTACGGTTTGCAACTGACTACGTGACCTTGAGTTATCTTAAAATAACTTCTCGGTGCATTCAGTTTGAAAATAAATACATTTCAGGGATGTCAATGGTTAAATTCCACATATCAGTAGGTATGCCATATAAAATTCCATAGAAGGTAGCTTTATGGGTGGGTAGTATATTGCAATTTAAATGGATTGCTTTCAAAAATTTCAGTAATAATATTCAAATATTTGACGAGCATGCGTTCAAAAGCAGAAAAAAAGAAATGTAAGATTTTCAATTTGTCATTTTCTGAAGTCTGTAATGTCTGGAGCCGCTGTAACCAATGTTTACGTCATGTTAAATTGAAAAAGAAAAAACGCACACACAGACACACTTCAGATAACTGTCACAGAACTGTTTTATTGCATTATTTATAAAAATCGAAAAAATTCAGTTTTGGATTGAATATGGTGCCGATTAAAATGGACAGTTAAACTTGCATCCCCATTGATTACACTACCCGTTGTCAAAGCAGTGCGTCTAGTATTCTAAAAGGTATTCTAAAGGTATTCAATGGGTTTCTATGGTATTCTATGGTGTTGTATGGAATTCTAGATATTCTATGGTATTCTATAATATTGCATGATATTTTATGGTATTGAATAAAATTTGTAGGTGTTGTATGGTACTTTTGGTTGTGGTCCTATTAGCAACTTTTAGAACAGCATCTGACAAAACTCGAAATTTTTTAAAATTTGCTTTCAATCGAGTCACATCTAAACCAAAATGCCCACTCCCTCAACATCAACAGTTGCCGTTAGGCAGCGGGTACTGCTAGTTCTATTATCATCTGAAAGAGATTTCCGCGAATCTCACTTCATGGTGAAATTACGCTGAGGATTTTGTTCGGATGGCTTAAAACAGAAGTTGGTGCTTGACTCGATCTAATAAAACCCATTTGCGGATTATCAATTAATTAATTAATTGGCTGACAAATAAACAGTCGAATCAAATTGCCGTCGGTTTAATAGTGCAATCAATTAGTGATTCTGATACACGCTAATCACTTAAGTCAGTTATATAATATGATGATGAAAGCTAACTCGAGCAGTAAAATGAAACAACCAAAATCAATTAGTATAATATGCATGATTCGTCGAGAGCGAGCACACAAAATACTCGAGAGAGAGAGTGCTATTGGGCTTTTAGCATTTAATGCTCCAGGTTAATTGATAAAGTATCACAGGGATCACAGGTACGAGCTGCATTCACATAAGCGTCTCCCACATGTCATCACAAAATTTATTTAAAGCAAATAAAATACCAAAAATTAGGCAAACCAATGATCTATCGCGTAAGCCAACCCTGTTCACCTTTACGTTATGTGGTTTTAAAGATAATAATTTATAATTATTTAACAATTGACCGTCCAATGTAATTACCCGGGCATTGTAAACAGCAAAATATAATAAATAACGACCGAAATACGTTCCTACGACTGAAAAACTCACCCGGGGTAGGTAATTATTCTCGCAAAGAGAGTGCTGTCACAACACTCCTTGACCTTTCCGCTCATGTGCCACACAGCTCTCAACGCGTCCCAAATACTAGCTACGCAACACAAAGGTATTCGGTAATTGCACTTCTCGTACTCGTTACCTAGGTAAATTATTTGTTGGGCCCCCCCAACGAATAAAACTCAATTTACAAAAGCATGTCTTAGTAGGTATATTGAAAGTCATGGACATGTCGGATCTAGATTTTAGGATTTGATGCGAAAATGTTCACTTTATTTCTAGCTAATGAAGACTCTCTGGCCTAAAGACTTGTGGGATAAATTACAACCAAAATGCTGTAAAAGTGAGAAAGGGTTCAATTCGTTAAGAAGTAGAAGTTGAATACCACATGTAATGCAATGGACGATCGTTCGAACTTTTGTGCCCTCGGTGGTTGAAAAATCGCGACTTGGTTCATCTTTATTATTATTATTATTATTATTATCACTTTGACATCACAGCTTAACGATTTAATTTAATTTTTTTTTTTTCCTTTTGGAGGGTGATTGTGTAAAAATATAAATATAAACCAAAGATGAAATTTTTTTTCAATTCTGATTTTTTACAGCTAGGGCCTGGGGGTATTTAGGACACCGGTAGCTCAGGTTGGAAGATTGAAGCTTAGAGCATAGAAAAGTCCTTTTAAAGGGTATTTGGTAGGCAGTCAGGCGACACCTTATGCAATTTGTCGTGCGAGGAAGTATTGCGGGACGGACCGGTACGCATTTAAAGGGCGGGCTTCGAACACCCATCCCATTAATTGTTTTCACAATTATAATTCCACACGCCTTAAAGCCAAAACCATGCTTTTGGATGAGAAGGCACATGAAAGACAGCGAAGAATGGAATAATTCTAAAATATGTAATAAATCCAGCCCCCACAACATTGACCTTGGCGCTGTATCTTGTCTTGCTCAGCTCAGCTCAGGACGAAACCAACCTCACTTTTGCTTCTACGGAAGGTTCAAATTTTTGATTGCATGTTATTTAATCTTGTTTAAGGTGTGATGTGGGTTATCTCGGGTTCGACGGATCGTTGGATTTCACCAATCCAACACCCAGTGACAAGAAAAACATGAACTGGTAAGTAGAGCTTGAATTGTTTGAATTTGCGAGGGTGATTATGAGCAACAGGTAGGTATAGTGATTAATATACTGTAGGCCCCTACTGCATGGTGGATCGGGATTAAATTATATTTATAATTAAAGATATGTAGGTTGGTATATGTAAATATATCTGTTTTTTCTCTATTTTTACAAATTCATTTATAAAATGCCTATATTACCTAAAAAATACCTATAATACTTCAAAAATATCCACCGTTTGATTTTGAATCAGTATGCTCGTACTCCACATTTAACTTGTAATTTACATTTGCACTTTTTTTTTAGGTATGCTCGGATCGTGGCACATCATCCATATGTCATACTTGTCGCAGTTGCAGTTTTTGCGGGAACGTGCTTGGTCATCCCCTTGACAACAAAAAAACTGCCGAACTTCAAAGACCCGCAATTAGTATGTTCCTCAGATACGAGTTATATCTTTCTACCCTTCATGAAAAAACAGATGCTGCAGACCTTTGCACAATGTATTTTACTCTTTATTGAAATTTGGTTTGGTTTGCACATCACTGCTGTAAAACACATGATTTTAATTTTAATTAGTTTCTTTGAAAAAAAAACGTTTTGTTTAATTTATCAAATATTTTGACGTTGCATAAAAAATGTAAACGACTTGCCTGCACTGAGTTGTCTTTTGATTTCAGGGCTTTGAAACAAGAGGCACTGTACTTGCCCAACGTCTAACAGCGTGGGAGAATCTTTTGGATGCTTCTAGACCTTCTGGGCCTCTAACCCTAGACCCAAACGTTCGAGATCAGTTCAAAGATGTCTCGCCAACGCAGGGGTCTGTCTCTTACGAGAGCAAAGGAAAGATTCTTGCCGATAAGATGATTGCCTCTGAAAGTCAGCTAACTAAAACAGAATTATCTACAGCTACTCATAATGATTTACCAAACTTTGATGCTGATAAAGATACGGGAGTGTTGCGCTTCAGCGCGAAGAATTCATCAGAGGTAGATACATGCGTCACTCAACTTGCTTGCGAATTAATGTCTCTGATTTGTCATTGTGATTGGAATCATTGGAAATAAAACTGGAAACTTCTTTAGCAAATTAATGCACTTTATCCAACAACATAAAACATAAAAGCACTGTAAATTTGGAAACCAAATTCTGAATTCAATAGGTTGCAATAGCTAATTTGTTTATAATATGTACCTGCCAGTTCCAAACTCTTCTTGTGCTAATTTTTTTTTTTTTTTTTTTAGATTGTGACAGGTAAACAGAGAAATGCTAGTCCTGCACAAGAGGGAAAGTTGCAGTTGGATGAATGGGAAGTGCTAGGGAAAGAGGCCAAGTCTTTGAATCACGATGAGGATATATTTGAGCATGAAGAGGATCATCATCACCACCATCTCGATAACGACGGTTTCTATTGCAATGCACCAGGTAAATAAAAATATTTGTAGCACTGTAATTGCTGTTTAAACTTAAGCTTTTGTCCACAAATGATTGAAATGAGCAAACTCAATGGGCTTATCGAGGGGTGTGAAACCCTTTTTCTCACTTAGCAACTTCTGAGACTCAATTCAACCACTCTCCATTTTGGATATTAGAATTAGTTATTTTTGCTTATTGATCTAGGAAGGTAGTTTTGATGACTTTCCAAGGATATATGAATATATTTATAGATGCAAGGCCTCTTAAAAATGCTTTCATCTATCTTGCGCGATATTGCTGGCCGATCAACATTTGATATTATATTGTTGTCAACTTGTCACTACTGAGATCTAACTTACATTTGGAGGTAACCAGAGCTTATCACCTATTATTTCCTTGTAGAAAAATAACTGAAATAAACAAAAATTACAATTCTGACAGGTCCTGATTACTCCCGTGTCGTGCTGACATTGTCATCAAACGGTGACCTATTCACGCTTGAATCGATGCAAGAAATATGTCAACTAGACACCAGACTGCGAGAAGGGGAAGAGTTCAGCAGCATCTGCCAAACAATAGACCATGTCCAATGCTGCCACAGCTGGTCCTTGCCAAATTACATTGCTCTTCAAAATAATCGGTCATCTTGCTCTGACATTACGGTACGTGTTCGTTAAACTGCTAAAATTCTACACCTAAAAGCATTAGCTAAACTGAAACAAGCGTGCTGTTTTAGCAACGAAAGGAAGTCGAAAACTGGAACTTTCCTTGCCTAGATTGAAAACTAACAACAAATGCTTAGGTATAATTTTTTTTCTTTGACTCATTATTTTACATCACTGATTTATTACAGGAAGAAGATGTAGAATCGACGAAAGAGCTGTTGAAACAATGCGCTCACTTCTACCACAGCATGCAGTTGACACACGATTGCGAAGATGTGTCAGAAAATCGGATCTATTGCCAGCTCGTTCCAAACCAATGCAGCAAGCACAATATGGTCTTCAATATGCTTCACTACATACTCGATACCAGCTTCCTACCGCCGAGCAACACCACCGACAACGCTTTGACGTCAACAATGCTCATTCTGCCCATTGCAAAAAGCACAAGCACGATCAAATACTTTAACACACTCGAGTTAAAATCACTGCGAATTCGAGACGTTGAAATTGCAGCGATGGAGTTTGGTGAGGAAATGATTGCTAAGTTCAAGAAATTCTTAAATAAACCTTGTAAGTCTTTAATAGAATGTTTCTTCTCTTAGGTTTAAAGAGCACGCTTTTTGACGAGTGCTTGGTGAAAGACACTTGGATGATCGGAGCTGGGGGCACATTCATCCTGATCAGCATGTGGCTATATACTGGCTCACTCTTCATTACTTTAATGACTGTCATCGCGATTGCCTTCTCCCTTGGCATCTCCTACTTCATTTACACGCTCGTATTTGAGTTGAAGTTCTTCCCATTCATGAATCTGTTGGCTTCCATCGTTGCTGTCGGTGAGTTCTGCTAGTTCCGGAGTCTACAGTTCTGATGCCATGAGCAACTTCGTACCATTTTGGGGATACATATTATGGATTACTTTTGCTCTGAGTAATTCTTGAGATAGAATAGACACTTAAGAAGGTATATAGAAGATCTTTCATTGAGCATGAATCTAATGGCATATTTAACTGGCTGCCTTGGTATGCCTTGGTGTGCACTGGGGGTGATCTGCGTGTTTGACTGGCAGAGTTGTACGCTCTCGGGTCACTCCTGGTGCAACAGGAAAACAAATGAATGCAATGACAGCCAGTGATCACGTGTTTGGGTGAATGTGGTCTCGCTCGGAGCTGGTGCAAACCCAGTCATAGTGCAAGTTTCAAATCCGCCCTAGTGCTAGCCAGTCAAAAACACCATAACTTTGCGGAGCACATATTTGTGTACTAATTCTGGATGTTAATCAGAAAAGACTGTCTTATCTTACGTACAGGAGAGACAGTTGTATAGATAAGAATTCTCTAAACCTAGGTATTGGGGCAGATGATGCCTTCATCTTCTGCAAAGTGTGGCAATGCGCCAAAGCAGAGAAAAACAACGGCACTCTAGTGAAGCTTGTGCACGATACACTCCGTCAGGCAACTCTTTCAATGTTTGTCACGTCGCTGACCACTGCAGCCGCGTTCTATGCTTCCTACGTCAGCTCCATCACCGCTATCTGCTGCTTCAGCATTTTTGCTGGCACCGCTACACTCGCCAACTTCCTGCTCATGGTCACGTGGCTTCCTGCTAGTGTTGTAGTCTCAGGTGAGTAGGAGTAGCTTTGTTGTTTGCCTACTTACTTTGTTCTTAAATATAATTACTTAAACATTTTTTAAATTATTTCTTGAGTTGGACTAGAATGCTTGATTGATTGAACTTTGACATGGACCAGGTGTTTGAACTGGTACTTACTGCATTAGCAATGAAAAATTGTGTCTTTTTGAATTTTTTACAACTTATAAGTGTTTTCTCACAAAGAAACGCGTGGAGTTATCTCTCGTTATCTACACTGCAATCTAGCCATACGGTATCCTAGCCTAGTAGAAGCATAGCTAGTTACTGACAGTGATTTTGACAACAAACAAACCCTCCAGTGTTTGGTAATTTGGCTACATTAAATTCTGTACTGTGTTGTGCAGAGCGTTGGTGTTGTCCTCCGATGATGCCGCCGCAGTGGTTCCAGTGGGACACCAAGCTACGGCCAGCACGCGCCCTTGCTGTCCAGGCCCGCGCAATGCTCGACAAGCTGCTGCTACTTGGGGTCATGAAACTCAGGTCGGCAAAAATCTATCGCAGTTGTTTTACTTTCTGACTTGGGAGAGGAGTGAAATATAAAACTGGTTTTATTCTTTTTGCAGATATTTTTGGTTGGTTCTACTCGGTGGCATTGCGTTAGCGAGTGTGGTTGTGGTTTTCTACCACCCAAAACTGAAACTTCCTGACTCCAGAGATTTCCAACTGTTTGCCAGCAGCCATCCGTTTGAGAAATACGACCTCATCTACAGGGACAAGTACTGGTTCGAAAGGCCCACCAAGGTGACCGCTTAATTGTACAGGGTATTACACTTTTGTTACTGCAGATGCATCAAACAGTTTATTACGTTCTCTTCTATAGGTAATATGTAATGGGAAAGAGGAAAGGACAATGCTATTTACCTAAGCTAAACAAATGTTGCTGTGGATGCAGAGTTGTACGACTTTTCGGCTTTATAGGCTTGCACCCTTGGAGTTGATGGCTGATGAGTTGCTTATGTAGGGGTAACATCAGAGAGATAATATTGGGGGAGTAGATGTATGTAGGTGTGTGAGTAGACCTTTTTTTAGGAATTTTCAATAATTGTGCAGATCTGTGTGCTAGATTTCAATAGTGTTTTTTTATTTTATTTTTATTTTTAGAAGAAATTAATTTTTTTATAATTCTTTGCTCTCATTTTTAGCAATAAGACAGGATCTAAGGTTCTCTTTTTCCTATATTTCTAGACGGGCTCGGGCGTAATTAGTGACACGTACAAGCTGCCGCTACGTTTCGTGTGGGGCGTTTTGCCGGTGGATAACGGGGACTATTTGGATCCGTTTTCGCGCGGATCCCTTGTGATGGACCCATCGTTTAATGTGTCAACACCAGAGGCGCAGGTGTGGTTGCTGGCGTTCTGCCGAAACCTGCGCAATCAATCGTTTTATCAGCCCATGTGGGGGCCGCTCTTGCCGAATTGTTTCATCGAGAATTTCATCACTTGGATGCAGCGTCGTTGTGTTGATACCATGGACCACATTGACAGGTATGTGTTTTTTTTGCAACATTTTCTAGAACTATTTGGTTTTTTTTTTCTGGAAGTAAAAAAAAAAATAAGTTTGGCTTAAAAAGATACAATGTGTTTTATAATTGATATTCAAAGAAAAAAAGGGTGACTTGTTTTATTATTTGTTATCAATATCATACTCCTTGGTAATTTAAAGTGTCTCAGTGCACAGAATTTAAAGCATGGTATCAACTTAAAAATAGCATTAACTCCACCCGCCAATCTCATACCAAATCTTAAAAAGAATCCAACTGACCATACAGTATCCAACATATGGTAAGAATCCAAGCATTCCTTCTATCCATAATACCCAAAAATGCCAAATACCATTTTCGTATCAAACATCCATTCTGTTTCCAAAACAGTAGCCTAGTATCTTATAATCATAATTGTTTCCTTTGTCACTAGGACTCCTTGCTGCGAAACTGCCAAGTTCCCGTACTCGGCCAACGTGTTCAATCAATGCTTGGTCCAAGCAATGACACAAATCTTCGAAGCGCCCGGGATGTTCTTCTTCCCCGGAGTCGCAGGCCCTCGTTTTTCAAAATCCCCGCTGAAACTTGTAGCAGCCGTGGTCGAATTTGAAAGCAATCAAACGCATTCCATGTCGTTCGAACCAATGGACCTCTTTTACAAAAATGTCGAGACATGGATGCGAAACCAACTGAAAAAAGCACCGCTAGGAATGAAAGGTGGCTGGTTCATTAGCCAGCTTGACTTTTACGACCTCCAGCAGACTTTGTCCAGAGACACGTTAGCAGCTATAGGCGTATCTATGGGCATTGCCTTGGTAGTCTTACTGGTAGTCACTTTAAACATATTGATCTCTTTGTACGCAATACTGACCATCGTCGCGATCATCTTCGTGACAGTTGCTACGCTGGTACTCCTTGGTTGGAAGCTGAACGTTCTCGAGTCTATCGCGATTTCAGTCGCCATTGGTCTCGCTGTCGACTTCAGCCTCCATTATGGCGTACACTACAAACTGTCGCCAGGCGGAGAAGGCCGACAGGCGGCGTCGTCGCACACCATCTCGCGCATGGGTGGACCTACGGCGATGGCCGCTCTCACCACCGCCGCTGCCGGCGCGTTCATGTTGCCCTCGTCTGTGTTGGCCTACATTCAGATTGGTGCATTTCTCATTGTCGTCATGGGTGTTAGCTGGATTTACTCCACCTTCTTCCTCGGCTCGCTCCTGCGAGTTGCTGGTCCAGAAAATGGGTTTGGTCAGTTTGCTTATCCAACGCCAAAGAAGTGCTGCGACGGAGAGTCGCCTCACAGGTCTGGGACCGGTGACCGAGTCGACAAAACTGTCTACACCAACGTCTTGTCAGAGTCCACTCTTTCGACATCCAGCACGATGTGTGCCTTGCACGCATCGGAGAGTCACGAGCTTGAGGCGCTGACAGGGCGTAGTCGGAGGTCGCGATCGGTCAGGACTGGGAGTCTCAGCGCGGCCATCCAGGCTGCTCCTCTCGTGCCAAGGAAGGTTTCGTTGCCGGCGAATTCGGATCAGTCCCCCTCTGCCACGAGCGCTACGACCATCGTGCTCATCGACGATCTCGACTTGGAAACGAGGCCTAAGCGAGACGATCCGCTCGTCAGGTATTGAACGGTCGGCCATTTTGTCGGTTGGATATTGTAATTGGGACTTGTTGTCCCTTGGTGTCAGATTTCTGGAAATGGAATCGTCGACGAGAGTTTTTGTCAGGTTCCGCTTTTGACGTGCTTTGGCCAGCACGTACGTATCGAAACATCGATTGGAAGTTGTGGCTTTTCTGTCTATTATGCAGAGGTCATTTTTGTGGGATGTGGGCGACATTGGGAGTGAAATGCATTACTTTTTCTTGACAACGTAACGTGCATTTGCCCCTTTTTGTAGATGTGTGGTTGGCCATTGGTTGTTGCCACGACCATTGCCAAAAATTTGGTTTAAGCTATGAGTAAGGAGTTTGTAGACTTTTTCAATTATTGCTGACAATGCAGTGTTTGCTTGAATCTTGCTGTACTGATATTATTTCAATGGTAATCGATACTATTTTATTGCACATCCGGGACAATTTCCCTGGAACCAACTCGATGCTCCTTGCGACCAACATCTAAAGGGCACTATTTATTGATATATATCCAAATGAAGTCAATTGAATTGTGTGTAGCTACAATCTGGCAGATATAAGGTGGAAAGTGAGGTCATTCAGAAATGAGTGGCAGGTGGTAGGTACTTTCGTTATCGTAATATCCAGCCAACGTGATTTTCGATTGAAAGGGGAACTCTTGATGTAGGTTAAATGTCATCTTTTAGTAACTTATCAAATGAAATTTTATGTAAATGATCATAATCAATAGCTAATTGGTGTTATTGAAGGTGCTTTCTTGTAAAACAACGAGTATATTACATCTAAACTTGTGTTTTTCAATTATTTATGTGGCTTCGAATGCAAATTTCTGTGATGTATTAATCGAAAAAGGCAAACAAAAGTACAATAACACGAAATACCCTTAAATCTTTTGCAATTACGACGGACAGTAAGATGTTGTGCTTGTATCTCTTTTTAACGGCAATTTGAAAACTTGCGATAAGTTTTGTCTGCCGCATATTTGTACATATTTGAAAAGCGAGGTTGTCTCGATTTTACCGTCTGGTGATAAAAATGACAGTCCTTATGTTGGTGGTTAAACTGGGCCTAATATTGCATTTATAATAAAATAGCTATATGACGATATTATTTGCTTGTCTGTTGGAAAGTAACGTGTCAGCTGCTTGAAAACGCAAGGAAAATGTGACTTACGTATTTAATATATTTCATGTGGTTTAGTGTCATTTTTTAATTTATGACCGATTTCACCAGCATCGAGCAAAACTCGGTTTTGCTGATTTTCCTATTATTTTGACAGGCTTCAAAGAAGATAACTTTGCTAATACTGGACAAAATTTGGAACCATTATTACATTAATATGTTTAAGAAGGCTCTTTTTTAACAATACAAACTCAATTAATTGTGTAGCGGTCAATATTTCCTCTTAATTAAAAATATGGACCTGCACTAATGGAACTGAACCGCTTTTCAAGTTCAAAGTAGAAAGTGCCAGAGATAGCTGTTATGTATTTTTATTCCGCAAAGAATTAAACTCTTCTGTGAAATCAATACTTTTCTCGTTTTACGAGTGTGAAAGTATAAAAAAAAAGTGATTTCGAGCGTAAACTGAGATTAATCCAAGCTTAGCCTGATGTTGGTGTGAAACTGGACCTCGATCTAGCTAGAGATTTTTTTCATATCTTTCTGGAATGGGTAGATATGTGTTAGCTAAGGATATTTAATGAAGGATGATATTTGAAAAATGTTGTTATGCAATAGCCTAGCTGTTAGTTTAAATTTTATAGATTTATTATTTATTGTAGCAACAAGTAGCAAAAAATCACCTATCAAAACAATTTTCATAGATAACATTATTGTGAATATATTCCTACTTTGGTATTTGGTTAAAGACTTACAAAAGAAAACGAAACGAAATATTGAAAGGCCTCGTTTTTAGTTATAAGATTATTGGGCGGCCTACTCGAAGAAAAATTATCGTAATGATAGTTAATAAACGTGATCAGTTCCAAACGGATCGATGCTCAAGGGTTTAAACACTAGGTAAGAGTCGGTGGAAATCATTTACTTTTTTTTAGGCACGTGAAATGATGTAGAAGAAAAAGGGAATTACTGTTACAAAATGATGTAAATATGTTGTTAGAAAACATTCTAGTATGACGAAGTTAGTGGGTGTTAAATAGTAAATATATATTTTATGTAAGTCAATCAATAGCATATTTATAATACTGATGAGTAGATACTATTGAAAGTAAGATATTATTCCACTAGATAGAAAATGAGCTAGAAAAGTAACTTAAAAGTTAAGTGTTTACCACTTATTGTGGTTAGTATAACAATTAACGACTTATTTTTGTGAGTTATTTTCACTCTAAATTATTTGTAACACATCTGGGTTCATCACTGAATGTATCTAGAAATTTCGATTTTATTTGAAATAACATAGTAAATGCATAACTGCTGATACCAACTGTTTTAACAGTTTTAAAATTAACAAAACTTGCGACAAATATGCAGAACGTTCTGCTAGAATGTGTTCTTTATGACATTTACTGATCTACTTATGTAACTAGAATTATATTGTACTGTAACAATTGTCACTAACATTGATTTAAGAAAAGTATTATGAGACCAAATGATCTCTATTATGGTATGCTGATCTTGCAAGAAAATACCGATTATTTATTAAATACTGTGGTCTTTGAGAAAATGTACCAATTATATAATATACATGTATTTTAGGATGTATAGTCGAATACATTTTACTGAAATGTGTACAACATAACATTTGCAAGCAACTTGTTTCCTCCAAGTCAGCTCTCAAAATATTGTACCTCATATAATATGCATTTAGGAAATGCATTTAAAAATATTGCTCAGCCACACTGAGGTGGTGGGAGGCAGATTGATTTATTAGTGGGGTTTAACGGCGCACTTTTTTTGACAATGGGCAAATTACGTCGGTGATTGAGAGGATGATCAGCCTAGAAAGGAAAGGGGGAAACCCGGTGTCGGCACTTAGTCTACTCCTGTCAAAGTGCACCAAGGTGACCACCAGCTTAACGTCCCTACCGAAGTATGTACAGTAAAACGTAAACAACAAGATTCCTTAAAAAATCCATGGTGTTTAGAGGTTGATAAGCAAGGTGAATTAAGTTGCTGTACTAACTTTAATCTCATCTGTGTAGTTAAAATTTAACATGTTTGCATCAACATTAATTTCAAATTGTAGTGCAAGAGTACTTGACATCAAAAAGTAATTACTGTAATTGTCAAGTGGCGTTGCTGGGGGGGGGGGGGGGGGGATGACCTGCTTGCATCCCAATTTTGCTTTCAGTACAGAAAAAGACGAAAGCAGCACAAATTCCAGACAGAATTTTTTTCCTTTGTTATTTTTTTTTTTTTGAAAAATGAATACGATTTATTATTAAAATAATAAAGCGTCCTTATACTGGGCGCTTTTTTTATTTAAAAAAATGGAAATATGAAGATTTATATAGCCTAGCTAGAATCTCAGACTTTTTCTAGCAAATATCTCAACATGAAAACCGAGCGGTTTGGCGTTTGGGAAACACCGGTTCTCGTGTGGTCACCAAAGTCAAGCAACACCGCGCTGGGTCAGGTATTGGATAGGTGACCATCATATACATGACCAGTTCTGTTCGGGAGAGAGGTTGGAGGGATGAACGTTAGTACAACAACTTCATTCGCCTTGCTTATCAACCTCTCGACAGCATGGATTTGTGGACGAATCCCGCTGTACGAGTTGCGCTGTCTTTCGGAAGGGACGTTAAGCCGGTGAACCCCTTGGTGCTCTTCTAAAGGAGTAGGCTACGTGCCAGCAGGCACCGGGTTTCCCCTCCTCCCAACTAGACTAGGTTAGGTTCATAATAATCCACTCATTCACCGACGCCATTAGACCAGTGCCGCATGGCCAGATGCCAAAACAGTGCGTCGTTAAACACCACAAATCAATCAATCAAAATAAAATCCGTGTATTGATTCAAGTAAACAATTAAAGTTACAAAGAGTTAAACATGTTTGCTTGAGACGCGTAGATTTACTACAAAATGTCACCATAACTGAAAATTTTCTTTGGGGTAGTGCCCCCAAAACCCTCTCAGTTTTCGACCGCTCATAACACATGATGGCATGTCGATCATTGTGTGTGTTCATTCGGTACATATATAAATAAATACTTTTATTATTACTTACTTTTCACACAAACACCCTTCCCCCCAAGCCTAAAACCCTGTCCACTCTACTTTGCTAAATAATAATGTGCATTTAGCCAATTACATTTAATATGCGTTTAG
The DNA here is from genome assembly GCA_947568835.1 of Protonemura montana. NCBI lineage: Eukaryota > Metazoa > Arthropoda > Insecta > Plecoptera > Nemouridae > Protonemura > Protonemura montana. The sequence continues at coordinate 19,622,759 of OX387603.1, read as the reverse complement.
GGGAAGAGAGGGGGGATCCAAAAATGATACAGTGACGCCGGCATGTGAAACCGATGAATACATGAGAAAAAAATGCGTGATTATTTCTTGAGTATTAAGTAGGCAGATCCGAACTATTACAGGCAGGCAAAGCATCATAATCTATGCGACTCGAGAAAATTTTATTTTGCCTTGGGCAGTAATTACACATCAACCGTTGATTTGCTAAAAGTAGGTAGTATACCTCCAGTTTCTACTCGGTACCGATGTTACTCAATCACATATCTTTCTCTTTGTCCTGTGGTTTGTACTGGTCCAGTCTTAACTTGCCTCGAAGTCGTGTCGGACGTCTGAGTGTCCCTTTGAAGGTCGAATTGGAACTGCAATGGGTTACATCTTCAATGTGTCGTGTAAAAGCAAAGCGAGACTTGATGGGAAAACTGCGATTATCACTGGGTGTAACACGGGCATAGGCAAGGAAACTGCTCGAGATTTCGTCAACAGAGGTTAGTTTAATTTTGAAAAATCTTTAAGGGACACATTTCTTTGGAGATGTTAATTTGGCAACGTGACTAAAACGTAGAAAACTGAAAATGTCATCCAAAAATTAATGAGTTTTTCTTTGGCTATCCGAATTGATTTCGTATCCTTTCGTCTACCTTTCATTTCCATTTTTATCATCATCGAAGTGTAAGGAAAGATTTCATGATTATTTTTTAGCATTCTAGCTAAAATATATTTAAAAATAGTCCAATAACATTTCAAATTCAATTCAACTAATTTTAAACCATGTACATACTGATATATGACAAGTCAATATCTAAAATCTATGTTCTATGTAATCTATACATATCATTTTTTAGCTTTGACTGAATAAAAAGCATTTTTTAACAGAAAATGTTTAACATTGGTTTTAAAGGACAAAGTATTGTTTTTAACAAAAGTCAACTTACAATCTGTTAAAAGCTTATAAAAAAAAAAAATTTCCATTTGCCATTGGGCTCTTTTTACTAAATGTGGAACAATATTTATTTAATTTTAATGTACAATTGCTTCTAGTGTTCATGAATTTTATTTTTTTCAGTTGTTTGATTTTTGTTGTGAATTACATAAAAAACTGCACTAAAAATGTACAGACAAATTTACAACATAACCAAACCCAAATTAAATGTATCGGTGTGTAAAAACTGGAAAAATCCTCCGACCAGGAATATGCTTTTCTTCTGGTTGACCAACTTTGCAGTTTTAGTGCGTCGATGTGTAACCCTAAAACAATCTTCATGCGTTAAGTGCCATGGCACCATGCATACGCTATTTCCTACCATTCCGGTGTGTTTTCATAGATTTTTGTTCTAAACAAGCTTGTATCAGGATGCCGTGTAATAATGGCTTGTCGCGACGTCGGCAAAGCAGAGGAGGCTGCCGATGAGATCCGCAAAGCGACGTCGGGCGTCGAGGGCGTCGGAGTGATCGTCATCGTCCGTCTCGACCTCTCCTCCTTCGCGTCTGTCAGGGAGTGCGCCGAGATACTCTTAAAGACGGAACCACAAATCAATATCCTTGTCAATAATGCTGGTAAGAATGAAAACGACCTCTACTCAATTCGGTGCGATACCCAACATTGTTTAATATAATACCCATCAAATCAATACACTCGGAAGCAAAGTTTAATTGCTAATTTACTTACGATTTTTTATTGAAGTCAGAAATCTGTATGCATGCTGTATGAAAATGTTGATTTCAGGTGTTTTATGGTGTCCATACTCGTTATCGGAGGATGGATACGAGTTAACATTTGCTATAAACCACCTGGGACATTTCCTCTTCACCCTGCTCCTGTTGCCGAAGATCTTAAAGTCGGGGAAAGCAAGAATCATAACAGTCGCGTCCTTCACTCACCACGGTATAAGCACAATCAGAAAAAAAATCTTGACAGTACTCGAAAAATGTTTAAAACGACTAAATGGTCATCATATCTTAATGTTTAGGTGGTAATATCAACTTTGACGACATCAACTGCGAGAGGTCGTACTACAACGCCTCGCTTGCTTATACGAGGAGTAAACTTGCAAACGTTTTGTTTGCCAAAGAGTTGGCGGACAGACTCAAAGGTGCGTGATCATTAATTTAGCAAGTTTCGTGCGTTTTCGGTAATGAAAGTTACCCACAGATTAAGATTCGGTCAAGGCTATCTTGTATTCTATTGAGAACTTGGTTTTGAATGAGAAAAAAACGTTTTATTGTTTGGTTTGAGGATGGCTGAATAGATTGGTGAAAGTAAACTCTTTTCTGGAACCGAAAATGTCTTCAAGCTCATCGGCAGATGTATAGATAGTAGGACGGTCATAGGTCTTCAAATATTGCACAATTCATTCAATTGTCAATTGCCGCAAGAGTCATGTCGAAAGCCTGACTGACAATTTCTCTAGTGGATAGGAATTTTTGAAAGGAAATCATTTAGTCTACCATATGTATTCAGAAACATTATTTGCACACTTGCTGCTTATTTTAGAATATGGGATCTTTAAGGTAGGAAGTTATTTTTGGCAAACCACAATCAATAATAATAAAAAAATCGACCATACTTATGCTCTGACACTTATCAGCAGTGCTTGGAGAAACGTTTCTCCGAGGTATTTTGTTTACAACGTCACCGTCGTTAAATAAAAATTTAATAGAAGTAACAAAAGATGTTGTGACATTGTGTCAAAATCTAACCGCTCGTGTTTAACAGGGCACACGACACAAAGTTGACGTTCAAAATAGCTCTCAAAAGTAAATAAAAATTATCTCAATTACAATAACTAGTATCCAGGTATGTGCTCTAATTCCGATGACATTTCGCGTGTGTGGTTGCCAACGCAATGTGATGATAGAGAACCATACCTTGTTGTGGTCCGTGGCTACGTTGAAAGAAGAGGGTGGGGTGGTATGAGCAGATAATCAATTCCGTGCGACCTTCAACGTTCAATCTATTGTCCAAAATTATCCTGCAAACCCAATGCTACTCTTATTAAATTGAAATAACAATTTAGACCCAGGTACCGAAGGTATATTACCAAAGTATCTTTGAGCAGGTATGCATCGATAATGGACGCTACATTTATGGCATAATGAATACAAAAAAAAGCCGTGATGATAAAATACAAAATATTTTAAACGCGCGGTAGAACCTGCGTGCGTGAGGCATTTTAAAAGGAAGTGCTATAATATTACACCTATTCATCCCGTAAAGTGACGCCAAAAGAATTCCTTTATTTTCGGGATATTAAAACTGGTACTTAGAAATTTTTCAACAGAGAGCAGGTTATGTCGCGTTACCAAAGAATTAGATGCAGGGTTTTTGGTTTTTCTGGTGATTCCACTCTGGTGATCTTCCAACAAGCGAAAGATGGAAAGAAAGCTGGACTGGAAAATATCTTTCGAGAAAGATAATCTGCGATATGAGAGTTCTTAGCACTCGAATTTCGATGGTGACTCGACCACCATTTATATCGGTAAAGAAGTCATTTTGCGGCCATGTTTCGCGATGTCAGTACGGTGATACAGCATGGGAAATAACATAAAATAAAAACTACGAAGAAGACAACAATCACACTAATGAACATGTCATTTAATATGCCAACATGTTTAATTTATCTTCGATTTCTTTTCAGACACAAATGTTACCTCAAACGCGGTGCATCCAGGATGGGTACGCACAGAAATAACGCGTAATTTTGACAACGCATACTGTCCAGGATGTTTGTTCCTGTTCAAAAATACGTCCGCACATTTTATCAAGACTCCCAAGCAAGGGGCACAATGCTCGATATACTGCGCTGTCGACGAAAGCATGGAAGGTGTCAGTGGCAATTATTACAGGTATGTCTCATCTCGCTCGAGAATTGGACACTGATGTTACCTTTTAACCTTGACTCGGACTTTTGGGTGCTCCAACGAAATGGAATTATAGAAAAATGTTTATTTTCTGTATTTGCCAATTTGTGATTCCAATCTGCGTCGAAATGGATACGCGCCAGACATTACAGTGTCTGATTCAGGCGAAGGAATTGGTAAAGGCATACCGTTCTTGTAAATATGATAATTTCGTAACTTAGCAAACCTTTTTTCGCCGTTAAATGCTAGAATTTCAAAAATACCTTGTTTGGCATTGATTTTCTCGGCCATTGATTTTAAATTGCACCGCAACCACATCATGCGTGTATCATTGACGAGCTTATAGAGAGGTGTTCAACACAAACTTACACTCACTCTAGACTTTAATCACTCAGTAATCACTAATCACTCTATACAGTTAGCCAGGGAGAAGAGATACCAGCCCAAGGACTCTCCCCCTCCCCAGTATTGCTATCTACTCATAAATTGAATTTCAGCTATGATTTCAGTGAAAGGATTCAACAAATTAATTGAAAATGGTTCCCAACAATTTTATAGTATGTGGAATTTTGTTGTAATAACTTGAAAAGCAAAACATCTTGGCTCGTTAAAAGTCTAAAAGCAAGCAAAATGGTACACGTCAGCGGATTATTATATATGTGACGGTTTTTGGAATGGCAGTTTGACCGCATGTCATCGCAAAACGACTAGTGATGCCTCTGCCAGAAAAATATTTTCACTCGCTGAAAATTTTAAAGTTTACTGTTAGCAGCAAGCTGAGTTCAACTTTTTCGTTACTTTCACGCCCTCAAATCACCAAAACACCGACATCTTTTAATTTGAAATGTAATTCTTGTGATATCTGTAATATAAAATCTCTAGCAACTGGTATTTTTTTTTAGCAACTGTAAGAAGAAGATACCGTCATCTAAGGGCCGCGACCAAAATCTCGCTCTGCAACTTTGGGAGGAGAGTATAAAGATGGTGGGCTTGCAAAACTTTAACCCTTTCGTAGCCGAAGACAGCGAGTTTTCTCGTTTGTAGATTCCAACAAACAAATCCGGTCAATATATCCAGAAATATTCCAGAAATATATCCAGAAATAACATAAGAAAGGTTCGTCCTTAGGTTTTGGTAATTTTTCTTTTCTTTTTATGAAATGTGATTAGAATTTTTACCACAAGCGTGTAAATTACATCACACATCTAGGGCTGTATTCACAAAGTGATTATTCGTGTGCAGAAACAAGGCTAATAACAGTGTATTTTATAGATGAGTAAGAAATTATTATGCACTCCTTGCAAACATTAAAGGCGAGGAAGACTTTATTAAGTTTAGTAGAAAAGTAGAAGGCTATGTTAGTTTTTAAGTAAAATTTTAAGCTAAGAAATTACAACAATTTATATTGTACCTACAGTAAATAGCATTTTCATCTGTAAACACCGTCTGTGATTGGGTGATCAAACCTCTGATTTTTGCATCCAGTCCCTGACGTGGAAGTAAATGAGTAGCGCATCGTGTAAATTGTGTAGAATTTGTCAATTATAACCTACATTTAGCCGAATAAAATGTATATATTTTTGATGGTCTGGTGAAATACTGTGACTCTCACCAATCTGAAATCCTAGTCTTGGTTTAAAGTGACATTTTCCTGTCATCAGATTCTCACAATCTACAAAAATAGTGTGGATCAGTGAGGACTTCAAAATACTTTTACACGCTTGCATAAACTAGAGGCAATCGATGCAATCGAACAAAATGCAGTTGCATTGTCGCTGGCATGATTGGCTCACTATTATAGCCAGTCAATTTGATTCGGTTGTTTGGAGATTCCAAGGGCAACCTTGGAAAGTAGTGGCAGGTAGCTGGAAAGGAACGGGATCCGCATCAGCACCCGTAGATGAAGGAATTGTCATGGATGTTAAAATGAATATTATATTATTATGGATTGTTATGGATGGATTGGATGTTATAGAAATTGTAAACGAATCTTAGCCAAAAACAAACCAAAATCTTCAACCAAAGCTCCAAAACGACACAGACACAGAAAACCAGACACCAAAAAGACACAGAATATGTCATGAAAACTAGTCGCACAAGCGTAGAAGAAAACTGGTTGAATTCACGGTTTTTTAATGTTTGCATCATATCTCTGGACTACACGTATTTTTTTTCAAACTGGCGAAAATCAAAAAGTTTTTCCAGCTAGACAATTCAAAACACATTTTGAAGTCGACAAAAACTTTTTTAAACTGGGATTTGAATGCTAGTTAAAGAACAACTAATTTTTCCGACGTTCCGTAACTTGTACCTGTATATCTTAGCATTCAAATTGGGAAAAAAATTGGAAGACCTTTATACCTTAGCATTCAAAACCCAGTAAAAAAAGTGTTTGACAGAAATAGTGCTAAGATTATATAAAGTAGACATGAGTCTGAAAACCATACCATTTAATGTTTATTTTTGATCTCAGTTAATTAATCACGAATCATTGTCCAACTCCAATTCGGTATAAGACCACAATTACCTTTTTAAAAATAGATAACCAATTGTAACCGAGACAATAAGTAAAGGTCAAGACATGAATATCAAAGTAGTCTGTCTTTGAAAGTGAAAATCGATACACACACACATATACACACACCGCAAATGTTTTGATTTTCCTTTGCGGTGAAGTACGCATGATTAGAACTTAGTGCAGTGGAGAGAAGTCACGCTATGTCTCAGGGGCAGTAGCACAAAACGATCTGACCTGAAGAGTTGATAGCTAGCAACGCATCGCAGAATAAAACGGACAGGTGCATAAAAGAAGGTGATATTTTTGTGAATGTACATTTATTTTACTGACAAATTATTAGAAATAGAAGAAAACTACATGCAACAATGAAAATCTTACAAAGTTTTAAAATCACATCTGAAGACCACACTGCTCGTATGAATTTTTTACGATTAAATTAGGACCCACATGATTGAAAACCGTTAAACAACCAAAAAATACATTTCAAATCAGCCATGTGCTTTATCAGATTAAATGCCACACGCTCACGCACTACCAAAAAACGCACATGCAAGATTCCATCATTAATTTTATTTCCCATCACGCAATGCATAGTCCCGAAGCTATTTAATTAGGTACTTTACGTGGGCAGGCCATAGAAACGTTTTTTTTGTTGTCATGGTGTACTACGTCATGGGCCAATGAGGGCCGAAGAGTGATGCTGCAGGAATCTGCCGTAATAATTGTTGGTGTCAGTCCTTGAGCGGTGACCATCGGAGATAGTACAGTAGATATACCACGAGCTACATAACAAATTTACACTTGACACTGCGTCACCATTGTTAAGAGATAGCAAACTGAAATATCTTTAAAGATAGCTATCGCCGATTGTTGTTATCGTGTATTTAAATACCACCTATGAGACTTTTAAAGAATTGTTGAGAAGAAAATTAAGAAGTGTTTCGCGTTGTTTATGGATTGTGCGTTGTTTTGAAAAGTGTTTCTTGGTGTAAAGACGTTGATAGAAGGCGAGGAACATGGGGTGTCTCAGGTTTAGTAACATGGTCTCCAGTACAAAGCGTCTGGATGGACAGACCGCTGTAGTGACCGGCTGTAATACGGGAATCGGGAAGGAAACTGTCAAAGACCTTGTCAAAAGAGGTAAGTACAATTTGTTTTCTTTCATTTCTTGGAATTTGGGTGTGTTGTAAAAGTTTTGGATCAAGTTAATGATACTTTTTGTGATTGGTTACATACTTTTTATATTTTTTTTATAATTTGGCTCAGAAGCAGTGCCTAAGAAGCACCGGTACTTGTCCAGTCTGTAATTTAAGATACTTCGATAGTTTATCTGCCATAACTTAGAAAAAAATACTTTAACTAACTATATTTCAGTCGTAATAAAAGCTGAAAACGAGGAATAATTGAAAATAATAGAAAAAAACACTTACATGCAAGGTCATCGATAAGCCAAACAAAAATAACTCTTATTAGCACTCTTCTCGCAGGAGCTACTTGCCTTGAAAGCTACAAAAAAAAGGGAATAAAAAACGTTGTCCATTACAGTATTAAATTAAAATTCCTTAATCCATAATAATTTGTCAAATGTTGAAATGTCATGCAGGATGCCGCGTGGTAATGGCATGTCGCACGACGTCCAAAGCTGACGAAGCCGCCGAAGAGATCCGGAAAGCGACGTCGGGCGTCGCCGGCGTCGGCGTGATCGTCGTCGTCTGTCTTGACCTCTCCTCCTTCGCGTCTGTCAGGGAGTGCGCCGCTCAGCTTCTGCAGAACGAGACGCAAATCAACCTGCTCATCAACAATGCCGGTGAACATTTTGGAACTTTGGTACCAGAAACTGTGCGCAAGGATAGCGATTAGGAAGTGGGATGTTTCAGTTCCAGCCGAATTGGGCCGAAACTGAAACAGTCGTTGGCTTGATAAAAATAGATTGATTAAGAATTCGTGAGGTTAAACGACGCACTGTTTTGACAACGAGCCATGTGGTACTGGTCTAATGCCGTCGGTGAAAGAGTGGCTGATGATGAGGGTGCTGATTAACCTAACATATCGTAGAAGGGAGGAGGGAAAATCCGGTGCCGGCACTTAACCTACTTATGTCAGAGAGCACAAAGAGGACCAACGGCTTTACGTCCCTTCGGAAGGAAGGAACAACGCGAACATGTTGTTAAGAGGTTGATAAGCAACGAGAATGAAGTTGCTGTACCAACTTTCATCCCTCTAACCTCTCTCCCGAACAGAACTGGTCATGTGATGATGGTCTTCTATCCAATACCTGACTCGGCGTAGTGTTGCCTAATCTTGATGTTTCCAATAGGCCCAACCGCTCGATAAAATGGTAAATTCTGGTAAAAAAATTGTGCAAAAAAAATCTAAAAAAACAACGAAAAATCGAACCGTCTTAATTTGACATTTACTATGTCCAATACAATCACAATAGTACGCAAACGTTTTGCTATGACAGCAGATTACGGAACTCTACCTTGTTGTGGTTTCGGAATAAAAGCAGTAAGATTTGTTTACATACTGGCCAAATATGCCCAATAAGTTTTGGAACAAACTTCGTGAACAAATGCATGACTAAACCCTCAACTGTTTTCCAGGAGTGATGATCTGCCCTTACGCCCTAACCGTGGACGGGTATGAGACGCAGTTCGCTACCAACCACTTAGGTCACTTCCTCTTCACCCTGCTGTTGCTCCCGAGGATCATCAAGTCGGCGCCAGCCAGGATTGTCAACGTCTCGTCTACTGCGCACTTAGGTCCGTGCTAGATTTTCCTTGGCCTCACTTGGTCAGTCACAATTTAGTGTCAAATTGCTTCAGCAAATTAAAGTGCACTTTACTCGAATTGTTGAGGTCAGAAGTCGAAAGAACAATATTGTTAACTGTTGGGAGAACAATTCCTTGGCTTATTTTAAAAAAATGACATCCTATAAACGTGATCTATTTCTGTATGTTAGCTAGAATAATAACACATTCACCAGTAAATAAAATTGATGGTCAGACTATTTGACATGAAATCATTAAATGTCTTTGTTAGCTAAGCGACCAATTTCTAGCATGTTTTGACAACCCAATACCAATGAGGGTCAGCTTTAATATTAAACTTTTTGCTGAGCAAACGAGCCGGCAATAAGTGGCAACGGACGGTGCCACCCGAAGTCGCTTGCGTCCGTCTTTAAAAAAAAACCCTACAATTAAATAATTACGGCTCAAAATATTGATACATTGTACAGCTGTCGTTGATGTTAACACTACTCTTGCGGTGTAAGATTATTGGCGTTGGCGTTGAAGTTTCGTCTGTTCATGCAGCTGGTACCATCAACTTTGACGACATCAACTCGGCGAAGTCGTACAGCGAGACGCTGGCCTACGGACAAAGCAAACTCGCCAACATCTTGTTCGCGAAGGAGCTCGCTAAACGCCTCCATGAACACGGTGAGGAGAACTCTGTTGGAAAAAGAAATACGGTTGAAAACTATAACAAACTCTGTTTCAAAGTCATTCATATATCTTATAAACACATTGTCTAACCAGTTGACCAATCAGTCTTCAAAAAGTTTCACTTATCCTCAACAAAATCCTTACGAAACTATCCCAGAGCCATCAAGCTATTCTCGTCACCTCACCTTTTCCTTAGATGACAGTGGTCATCACAGCACTGTCAGTGATATCACTCAATCATTCATGACAGCGCGAACCAATCTCAGGAATACACAGTACACCCCCAGCTCAGTTGCCTCTGATCAGAGACATTTTGAGTCCACGTTTTGCTGCTGTCCACCGACGTTACTTAAAGCTCCAAAAATATCCTCCTCGGTGCAGGTCACGACAAGGTGACAACGTACTCGTTGCACCCCGGCGCTGTCGACACCGAGCTGCAGCGGCACGTGGGGTCGGCGTTCTGCTGTGGAAACTGTCTGCAGTGGAGCTACCGTCACGTGTTTGGCGCTTTCGTCAAGTCCCCGCTGCAAGGGGCGCAGACTTCCATCCACTGCGCAGTCGACGAAGCTGCCGGCAAAGAGACAGGGCTGTATTATGCGTGAGTCGTGGATTTCGGTAAAAATGGGAATGCAATTACGATGTGGAGTTGATGTCTAGGACCATTTATTATCTCACCCAGACCTAATGTTAAGTCACACCACGCAAGAACACACCACAATTTGTTAGTTTAATGGTCAAAAATGCCATTTCTTTGCTGCCAATTTGGCACTGGAGAGACAACAAAGCTCTTGCCGGTAGGCCCGAAACGCAGTGGTATGTGAAATAATTTTCCTACTTTGTAAGCCCAGAAAAACGTTCTTTTTTAAAATTATTTTCATTTTTAAACCTTTGGCATCACATTGTTTTTAATGACCCCCCTGTTGTATTGGTATAGGAGGTAACATATAGCTTCGTAGTTAGAGACAAAACGCAGATTTTGCAAGAAAGGGGTTAGGTTTCTAGAAAGAGGCGTTGAATTATGTATGAAAAAATGAAGAATGCCACAAGTTTCAGGGAGTGGATAAAGGAGGGGTTGTCTATTTAGGAAGATAAGTGAATAGGTACTCAGGCATAGTACATAAATGTAAAAATTTGTTTTTATAAAATGTATATAAAGGGATAAAAATGGGCTTTCTTTGCGGGGAAAAACATGTTAATTTCCTCCAAATTTAAAAGAAAAATCTGGAAAGTGTATTCCCGAAAATTTAGAAAAAACGCGCAAGATATTTAATTGCCAGAAGACTGACAGAAGAAAACCACTGGATACAATTTTCCCAAAATCTACCTTCTCACATTAACTGAGGTTTCCTTATTATCTGTGCCCTTGGTATGGCATTGTAATTTCTCCTATTTTCCCCACGAAAGGTGTTATCCAAAATGTATATGAAACCTTCCTAAATGTTGCAGCGACGCCCGAGTGTCCAGCCCCAGCGCCAAGGCCCGCGACGCAGTGGTGGCCGCTCGTCTTTGGGAGGAAAGCGTCAAGATGGTCAAGCTGGAAAACTTTGACCCCTTCTCGGCCGACGACAGGGCACCTTCTGGCCAGCATATCGTCGTTCAGCCCAAGAAAGGGTGGCACGAGTAGGAAGAGACGGCTCATTTTTTTGTCAGTTGGTTGTCCCGTATTTGATTCCCGACATAGCAAATCGAATTCACAGGTGTGCAGTTGAATAAAAAATCCATAGATTACTGAATACATTTTTCGTCGAAAATCAGAAAAGGTCGTAACTTCAGATGACATTTTCACGTGTAATACGTTAATCAGTATTTTTTTGTCATATATTTTAGGCGTGTTTGTCCGCATAACTATTTGTCCCTATATTGTAGCCCTGTTTTTTATATTTGTTTAAAGCTACCATGTACTTGATTTATATTAAAACATACCAATAATTAATAACCATGCATTTTTGAGATCAATCGAGTAACAAGATGAGATAAAAATCAAGTGTTATGTCTATAAAAAGTGCATGCAAAACTCTTTAGCATACTTCAACGAACTCATTACATCACCAATAATTGAAATTTGAATTCCAAGCTGGTCATCGAATCATCTTCAATTACAGACACTTTCTTGTTTGATTTATGTATTGACTGTAACGCAATATATACGTAACCTGTACAATTTTAACTAAGTTCCTACTTTCCTTCGTTTAAGAACTCTCATATTTTTCTTTACTATTTTTCAAAGTACAGACTGCCAAAAGGGGGTCGAAACGGAGGTCGAGTTGAAGGGTTTTTGCCACCAGCTTTATCTTTAAGCCTTGGGCTATCAGGACTTTCATTACTTAATTCACCACATTTCCATAGAACGACTTCGATATCATTTGCCTCCACCTCCACAGATCCCCCCGTAGATAATAGCTTCAAGCAGCGTACTTAACCTACTGGTCGTCAGAAAGAACGCAACTGAATTCACGTTTCAGACAAATCTTTTTAGAGATTTATTCATAACTTTTCAGGGCTGACATGAGTTTCAAAATGATTCCTGGTTTACTTCTATACAAGCTGTGAGTAAATTTCAGCTCAAAAATTATCGTTTCATTATCAAATAAAAAACATTTCGAATTGTTGCTGGAAAGGCATGGGCAAGTTTAGTTTCTACTTTTGCTGCTAGATGTCACGCGTGCGCGCTTCGCTGAGTGCGCGAGATGGCACGGTCAGCTTGAAATTTTTATCACATTCATTCGCTACATTAGTTCGAGAAAGGTGGTCCAAATCAATAATTACATCTCCAGATTTCGTTGACCAATGCAAGATGAATGTCTTCTCTTTTTTATAGGATAACGGTAGGTTATGTCTTGTGCCGATGATAGAAACAATGAACAGAAAAGCAGGGTAAGAATTTCCATTCTAAAATACAAGCTCCATTGCGTTGCGCATTTGTTTAATATTTCCATCTTGTTATATTTAAAAAATAGCTTCCCATTTTTCTTGTATTAACATTACCATATATCCATAGATTAAATTTATATATATATGCTATTCTGTGTTATTTAGTGGTGGCATACTTTGTAAAATAAATCAAGTTTCCCTCTGTTTCCCTGCTGGCGAGCCGTGTCCGTGTGCAGTGACGCAACAGTTGAGAGGGCATTCACCGCCACATGCGGGTCGGTCGACAATCCCAGGCTTTTGTCGAGACCGCTTCCCTATCTCTCTAGCTTTGCATGTTTTTGTGTACTTGAAGTGAAGCCATAGGAATAAAACAGAACAGCTCGAAAAGGTGGGTGTTTCTACTAGTAATATTGATTTGAATGTCAGTACTTTAGTCATTACTACAATGTTTGTCGCACAAGTGTCAAAGTAGTGTCAACAACAATATGAAAAGTCATTAATTAGTCGCAGCAGTTTCTAAATTCGTAAAACAATATTGGTTACCGATATACGTATCAGGCTTGACGTGACGCTATATAAATAAGCTATCAGGTGTATCGTGGCAAACGTTATTATAGCAAGCCGGTAAGTAATGCAACTAACAACTCGAACGTAGCAAAGTGGTAATTGTACCTAAGTTTTCAAGGTCTGCCAAGAGTTCGCTGTAGTGAATTAATATACCAGTCCTCTCTTCCATCCAGCTGGAGACAAGATTATACGGTGGTCGTCCTGTTGGCTAGTTGTGTGCCAGTTTGAGAGAATCTCTCATCGTTGCCGGTCGTGCAGGAGCATTTGGTTTAACTTTATTAAAAGATGGGTCGGTGGTTTTTCAACGGTACGTGCAACAGTAAGGCGAGATTGGATGGAAAAACAGCTGTTATAACTGGCTGTAATACTGGCATCGGTAAAGTCACAGCAAAGGACTTTGTCCAGAGAGGTGAGAATCAATTTTATCGTTACTGTCACCTTTTGCCTTTGATAACCTTAACATATTTTGCTTTGAAGACTATGATTAGCGTTTACTTTATCTAACCTTAGCACTTGTTTGTGCTAAATCCTTATGGCTGGGTTTTGAATGCTATATGAAAGACAACGAACTTTCCCTAAGGAAATTCAGGAAGTAAGGAAGTTTAGTTGTTCTTCACTTAGCATTCAAAACCCAGTTTAAAAAAATTTTGTCAACACCTTTATATTGGTTGTGAAAATGATAAGCGTTGGACGCCTAGTATTGATTCAGCGACGTTTGCTCGTATAAACTAGACAGTAAACATCGAATTGTCAGGAACTATTTAAAATCACAGTACCAAGAGCGTAGGTGTACAAATAAAAGTTTGTTGTAGTATTGTTCTCTATTTGTCATTAGCAATGAATTAAATGCCACGACGTTTTTCTTTTGCTAAAAGTGATAAAAACAGACCTTGGAAATGATAGTTTTTGTTAAAAATAGTACATTTATAAATAAAACATGGACATTAAACATCACAAAGTACGCTCCCTATATGCAATACATACTTCTTAGATTAATTCTAAACAATTTTTAAGAATACTTGACTGGTTATATTCTACTTCCGTTATTATGTTCTGAAAAAATACCGTCTGAATGCTCGGCATCGTCACTCGCCAGTGCATTTATTCATTTATTACAAGAGCTCACCGATCTTACTGTTGCTTGATAATCACGTAGCAGATTTCTTCATGGAAGAACGCAATAGTAACGTGAGATGACTCTGATGACTTCCCTCAAGGATGCCGCGTGATTATGGCTTGCCGAGACGTCGGCAAAGCAGAGGAGGCTGCCGATGAGATTCGCAAAGCGACGTCGGGCGTCGAGGGCGTCGGAGTAATTGTCGTCGTCAGTCTCGACCTCTCCTCCTTGGCGTCTGTCAGGGAGTGTGCCGAGAAAATTATACAATCTGAACACCAAGTCAATTTGCTCATTAATAATGCAGGTAAAATTAAAAAAAAAAAATATATATATATATATATATATATATATATATATATATGCTAATTTCAAATTTTTACTTTTTTTTAAGTTATCAATTTCTTCTACTTCCAGGAGTGATGATGTGCCCAAAAGGACAAACACTGGACGGCTTCGAAACACAATTCGGAGTAAATCATCTGGGCCACTTCTTGTTCACTTTGCTTTTGATACCCACAATCCGTGCGTCGACTCCGGCTAGAATTGTCACCGTTTCGTCCATGGCGCATATACGTAGGAACCTGCTAATTTTATAGCCCTCAATCTTTAGCATAAAATTGAAGAAATTTGCTTTACCTCTACAGGGGTTCGACATCAAATGAGTTGGCGAATTTTTTTTGAAACGCAATGTTAACCACATAGCACGTAATATTTTATCGAACGACAACTTTCTTACTGGCCAATAGGTATTTGCTGGCTTCACCATGGAATGCTATGCCAAAAAAAAGATACCTAGAAGACACCGTCTTCTCACTGCCAAGGTCGCAATTTTTTAACCACAGGTCCATTATGACATAGCGTATAAAACTGGGCTCGTGAAGGTCCTGGGGTCGTGGGCTCGTGGTAGTAGCGGTGTGCACGGTACGGGTCTATAACTATTGACACGCCTTCTTAGAAAGGCAGGACTGGAACTCTTGAAATGTGGCGTTCACTCAACAATTCATTTCCTTTCAAGTCAATAGTTTTACCGCATACTCAATTAAAAAATCAAAGAAAAAGTTCGTACAAATTCTTATTCTTTTTTTTCAGGAGGAACAATCAACTTTGATGACATAAACTCGGAAAAATCCTACAGCCCAATTACTGCGTACGGCCAAAGCAAACTAGCTAACGTGCTATTCTCCAGAGAACTCGCCAAGCGACTTGAAGGTAAACCAAATTTCAAAGAACTCTTCAAATTCTGTTTTCGGTTTTTACCATGCCATAACACTAATATTACATTGTCATCGCGAAAAATGGCCGGCAAGTGACTTCCTTACCGATCACCTTAGTTGACTACATTGTCGCTAAGCAAACGAGCCGGCAACCCTTGGGAACGGTGGGTGACACCCGATGGCGCTTGCAGCCGACCTTTTGAACAAACCTCTGAAACCCAAACGATTACCACTCAAAGTATCGATACTTGTACCTACATCAATCATTGAGGTTAGCGTTATTAAAGTCCAATTTAGCGGAACCAGTCTCAAAATGCGAGTAATCTGTGAGAAAAAACAAAATTACATTTTCTGAACTTTCAAACAGACGTTGACTCCACCTAAAAGCATCCTACATTTGTCGGTATAGTAGTCAATTTTTCTAAAAGACGGTTTAATATTAGCGCTATGGTAGTACGGCAGCAGGCTTGTCAAAAGCATCTTTATTTATTTTTTTTGCAAGTTTGGTTCTGACTTCCAACAAAGATGTGCTGTTTGATATCGACTTGAAGTATGATAGGAAAAAAACTCCACTACCGAACGGTTTGGCGTGCTGGAAACACTTGTTCTCGTGAGATCACTGAAGTAAGCAACAGAGCACTGGTCAGGTATTGGGTGGGTTTTATTGGACCAGTTCTGTTCGGGAGAGAGGTTAGAGGGATAAAGATTAGTACATTCGTCTTGCCAGTGGCGTAACTAGGTATCCCTGGGCCCGGGGGCTAGATTTTTCGTTGCCCCCCCCCCCCCCCCCCCCATCGCTTGTGGGCCCCCCTTTCAGGGAACAATCTCTGGGCCCGGGGGCGGTCGCCCCGCCTGCCCTGCCGATAGTTACGCCACTGCGTCTTGCTTGTCAACCTCTCGACAGCATGTATTTGAGGAGGAATCCTGTTGGTGTCCTAACGTCCTTTGGAAAGGATGCTAAGTCGATTGTCTCCTTAGTGCTCTTCGACAGGAGTAGGCTACATGCTGGCACCGGGTTTCTCCTCCCATCTAGACTAGGTTATGTTCGTAATCATCATCATCATCATCAACCTTCTCTGCATTCACCGACACCATTAGATCAGTGTCAAAACAGTGCGCCGTTAAACCCCAATAACCATGCTATGCCCCTGCTTGTAGGCAAGGGCGTGACGACATACTCTCTTCACCCTGGGGTGATCAACACTGAGTTGGGGCGGCATCTGGACACTGCCATTGTGCCCGGTAGCCGGTGGGTATTCGACAACCTATTCAAGATCTTCATCAAGAGCCCAGAGCAGGGGGCGCAGACCACCATCTACTGCGCTGTGCACGAGGAAGTCGCCAACGAGACGGGTCTCTACTACAGGTGCGGCATTTGATGTTTTGAACGTTTTTAAGATTCACTTTGGGGAAGGTCAGTTATTTGAAAAAGGAGCAATGCAAAATATTGAGCCATGAAGGATTTGAGGGGTTGCTTAGCTTTATGGTAACCTTGTTGAGGGCCTGTTAATTTTTCTCCCACATTTGAGAGGGAGGTAACGTTTACTTAACAAATTCCACTTACAAATATTGTTGGTGCCGATCACGTTTGGTCGTTATGAAAATAAAATATGCACATTTTTAAGAAACTGCGTGCAGAAATATTGCGATCCAATAAGAATTAGAACCTAGTGACATTTAGTTTACGATCGTTCTCTGTCTACTGACACATATGGGGTGTGAAATTTAACAAACAAAATTTAATAAACAAACAAACAAACCCTATATGTCATATGATGGTCAGGAACTGAATATTTGGTATGTGGTTTGGTTCGCCATTAAATGGATGTGACTCATGAGTATCGATTTTTCAGTGACTGCAGTAAAACTACGCCGTCTGCGAAAGCCAGAGATGCAGAGCTTGCTAAACGCCTCTGGGAGGAAAGTTTCAAGATGGTTGGACTTAGTCAAAACTTTGAACCTTTTATGTGAACTGACACACGTGCTCTTTGGAGTCAACCTCTGCCTATTTCTCAGATTAAAGATGAAAGAATTCAACGGCGTAAGCGCTTTTTAATAAAATGGTCTTGTTATGGTGCTTAACGACGCACTGTTTTGTTAAAAAGCCATGTGGCTCCTATTATGGTCCTTGTTGGTGAATAATTCAATCCCTCCCAATCTTTCTTTTGCTTATTATGGTCACCCATCCAACACCTGATAACAAGAGAACTGGTGTTTTCATCACGCCAAATCCGTTTGGATGGTCTTGTCAAGAGACATTTGAAATTTTGAGTCTGAAACATTAGCTGAAAATAGATTATATTTTGTACATAAAATGTTTTTGTATAAAAACGCAATCAAATTCTTCACGAAAAAGTTTGTACAGGAAATACTTAATTCTGTTTTCTCAAGTTGCATTGTAAGTTTGAACCAAAGTTTTTTGAGGTGGGTAAAAAATTGTATGGAACGACCAAGGCAAATGGTATCTTAGGGTAGGTCGATGACATGACCATATGAGGTAGTTAAATTTAGGTTGCTGTTTCGGTTCACAAAGGGACTGTATGTTATAACCCTTACAGTGGGAATGTGAGTCCAACATTTCGGGATGACCAAAGGTAAAATCAATAATTAAAATGCCACTCTAGCCAATGTTGACCTTAATATGTCCGTGAATGTGTAATGTATATTCATACTAACTTTGTATCACAAATGTATTCAACTAAAATAATTTGTCCGTATTGTAATAACGTTAACCAATAAAATGTCCGAAAGTAGAAATTACAATCAATTATCGATTCATTGTAAATTTGGAAATCTAAAAAAGGAATGAGGATGAACGAAGGTGCGCATGAATGAATTATAAATGAATGAATGAATGAATTTAAAAAATGTATGTAGCCTAATATTAAGCTTTGGAAATAGTAAATTAGTAGTACATTTTACTTAGTATACGTTCAGGGGCGACAGGGGTGAACCCTAAATACCTGCAGTATTTGACAGGTAGCCTCTATGTATGCCTTGAGTTTACCCCTCAGTTCTAGTTGGGAGGGGAGGCCTGGATACCTGATATCCTGAGATTACAAGTTCTGACCACGGCAAAGCGTAGACTAAATTGTATTACGATATAGTCGCAGATCCGATCTCTGACTTAATGTATACGCGAAGACAAATTAATTATTATTTTATTTCATTTCTGAGAAAGATTCATGACATAAGTCATGACACATAACATTCTGTTCTGTCATTTGAATCCAATTAAAAAAACATCGGTCAGGGTGATCGTTAAAAAACGGTGGAGAGTGTTTGAATAGTTTGATTTATTGCGGTTTCGTCTTGTGCCTTTAGAACAACCCTTCATAGTCCTCCTGGACGCAGGAAACCAAAACCAAGGCTCAAAAAAATAAATATATATAGGAAATGTCTCGAAGATCTCCGTCCCTTCGTCGAAAATTATGCGAACAAATAAGCCATGGTCGAAAACTTGCGAGTTTTAACGCCGCTGTAATAACGAAAACACATTGACCACAAAAAAAAAATTGTCCTCCAAGTATACCTATGACACAACATACCTATGACATACCTATGATATACATTAATGATCTATGACATTTTTACAAGAAAATCTTCGATCGTGTCATGCAAGAAAGATCTAACGTTATTCGACGTAATAAGTCACTTGCATAGCATGCGAGTGTACCAGTACTGGTGAGAGAGACGGGAAGAGAGAGAGAGCGCGCTAGTCGGCTAGCTTTCAGACTGCGAGGCAACTAGACGTGCTCGGTCGTCTGGTACCCTGTTACCAGTTGGTGTAAGTCGAACGCTAACCAGGCGTTAATCGGGATTCTCAGTCTCCGGTTAGACCGGCCGTTAGCTGGACTTTTGCTTCGGCCATGCTACTTCGACACAATGCTTGCTGGTTGCTGCCATAGCTTGCAAGAGCATGGATCTTATTCATGCTGTGCTGCTATTTGTATTTGGCGGGATCGCTTGAAATTAAATAACGAACATGTTTCGAAAAGTCAATACTTGCACAAAGAATGTGTTGAAATAGTGTTGGGAATTTTCAATGACACCACCAGTGATTTAGAAGAAACAGATGGATTCAAATTTCTTCGAAAAATGTATGATTTCGATGATTCTTGTTGATTTTTGGTTGAATATCCGCATTTTTCCTCATTTATTTTTTGTCAGTTGTAAATTAAAAAAAATAAGGATTCAACTTCTCTGATGAAAGTGTTGATGAAAAAAAAAATTTCTTGCACAAAACACATTTTTTCCTGGGGAATAAATTATTATCATGCAAGTTGTCAGTACCTAATAATAAAGATGAGGTGATTATGAAAAATGCACGAGATGAAGATGAAGAATGCAGATGGTCTCTGCAATGTGAAACAAACCATGACAATTGTTAGATACCGATACCGTCACAGGAATGCGACACTAAATTTACTCTACTCAGGTAACGAGTAATGACGCACGTTTATTCTACGTTCACTCCAGTTTTCAAGAAATGCACAATCTAAGATAAATTCACGTTATCATCAAGGAGTGTTTGGTGAAAAGATAACAAAAACTAACTTTTTTTGTCTGTGCCTACATCGACCAACATTTCAACGTTCGCGTGCACGGGTGCCTACGTGTTTCGTTTCCATTTAATTTTCAATAATTCATTCATCACAAATCGTTTATATTCTGGCTCACACATTCGTTTGTCATTGACTTCTCAGGTATAGAGACATCGCTTCGTTCGGTGCCAATGTCGTCGGAATAAGTGATAATAGTGCCATATGAGGTGTGAAGTTTGAAGTGAGAGGAGCATCATGCCTTTGTTCAGTGCAAAATGCAAGAGCAAGGCGAGATTGGATGGAAAGACGGCGGTTATTACGGGATGCAACACTGGAATTGGGAAAGTTACTGCTAAGGATTTCTACAAACGAGGTAATATGTGTTTTATTTGTTTTTGGAAAGCATACCAAAATGGCTCGAGTTGTTTAAAAATCATAATAGGTCAGACACAAATCGTTTCGTAACGCGAATATAAATGAAAATGAAAATAATTCAATTACACTGCTGCTTAATACACTAAAGATTTTCATAAAAACTGAATTGCTGAATTTTAACGGTCGCTTGCATTAAAATAGGTGCTACTTAAGATTTTTCTCTCAAATATTTCAAAATAGTCATGAATAATAACATGTGATTATCCACCTTTCAGCGACCATACATAGTTTTCCTCGCTACCGGCCGTTTTGGGGTGACATGTGGATCAACTGTCAATTAAAAAAAACACTGGATTTTCCTTTTAAACTCTGAAGCTTTTTCCTTGCCAAGATGTCTTGTTTTCAGAGCTAATTTAAGAAATTTTCTACCAATTATAACTATCTTGGGAATTATTTTGAAAATATAACAAGTATTTTGAAATCCTGGCAACGAAATCACAATTGAAATATCATTCACGAGTTGGTAGCAGTGCAGGGGGGGGGGGGGGGGAGGAAATTTTTGTGCTGATTTTTTTTTCTCACAGGCTAACTGTAGATAAACAACATCATGCACCACAAAAATCCCAAGTTTCGATTAAAAGTACACAACGTGAAAAATTTAACTGCGCCAATTCCGCCTAAAAATGACCTTGTTTAAAAATCTCTTCGATAGATTTAATTGCACCATGACACTCCAACATTTTGCACTATTACTTGTAGGTATTCCCTATACAAAAAAAAAACCTGACGTGCTGTGAAAAACATGTGATGTTAACGTTAGAATTTTTTATATCATACAATTTTTATTGTTTATTTTCTTTTTAAATGTATTTAAATGCATGGCTGCTAACCAGCATCTTTGTATATAGCAAGGTATTATGACAACATATCAGATTATTATTGTACCCAATACATACCATGCAAAGCTGTAAACTGAACATAAAGTTTCTTCTAATCCAGGGTGCCGAGTGATCATGGCATGCAGAGACGTTCACAAAGCCGAGGAGGCTGCCAAAGACATTCGCAAAGCGGCGGAGGGCAAGGAGGGGGTAGGAACGCTTGTAGTGGTGCGCCTCGATCTCTCGTCCTTTGCGTCGATTCGGGAATGTGCTACACAGCTACTGCACATTCAGATGGAACCGCAGATCAATCTGCTGATTAACAATGCAGGTACATGTCGCTCAGTGATCGCTACACGCAGAATACTGATTTGAGTTTAAGGTGTGTGCCTATTAATTATATGTTAATTTTTTGTTTTTTAGGAGTTGCTCTCTGTCCGAAAGCGTTGACTGAAGATGGATTTGAAACGCAATTTGCTGTCAATCATTTGGGACATTTTTTATTTACTTTGCTGCTTTTGCCGAGGATTTTGAAATCAACCCCGGCTAGGATCGTGAACGTATCATCTTTAGGACATATAAGTAAGATAACATTTTAAAACAGTTGTGACCGATAATGGTAGTAAATCATTTGTTCTTCGAGCTCCATTATTGGGGAGTTTGTGTCGGGCTTGAATGTTATTAACTACTAAGTACTAGTTAGTTATTAACTAACCAAGTAACCGGCGGATGAACCTAAGTAGTTCCGCTTTTAGGTTAAGACTATCAAGATATCATTGTCGCTTGAAATAAGTCGCTTCTCTGGGATTGATATCTGGAACGATAAGTGAAGTCAGAAGCTAGGGGCGTCAGTTCAGCAATTTATGTTCAAGCAAGTAGAAATTTGCCATATTACCATGTCAGATAAAATTTTAAAAAAATATTTAAGAGTCAGTGTCTGGCAAAAAAAAAGCTACCCTGTTAAAAATTATAGTTTTCATATTAAAGGAAAAATGGTCGTCTCTCGTGCATTCTCAGAAAACTATCTGTGCATTTTATCACTTTCCCCGAAAATAATACCTTTCTGTCTGTTTAGTTGGAAACATCAACTTTGACGATATCAATTCAGAGAAGGCGTACAAGCCAACTTCCGTCTACGCTCAAAGTAAACTTGCAAACATACTTTTCGCCAGCGAGTTGTCGCGGCGTCTTGAAGGTAAATTACTCAATAATCTTTTCATTCTTGAGACAGCGAAAATGATGCTCGATGTTGACAAGCCTGTCTGAAAGAGAACGGGCATGGGCAGAGGCGTGGGAAAATTTGTGGGTTTTGTTTTGGTTAGAGCGTACCTCTTATTTTATGGGGTGAAATACATCATAAGTTTTTGAAGCCAAGGGGTGGTCAGAACTGGGTAGACAAGAAGTGAGGAATAAAATCGTCAGTAGCTTTTTTCAGTTTATCCCCTCTCTCTTTCCATGCCTTCCACTCAATGCAAGGCGAATATTTCTGTGAGAGAGATGTTGATATTTAAATTACTTTGACACCGGAAAATTATCTCCACCTTGATTTGTCCAGTGCGCAAATACACAGAAAGCCAGAGATCCACGAAACTGTTTGCCAATCAGCGAGAAATTCTCTGAGCTTTTTGCGTGCTATCCTTAACCAAAATATGGGTTGATTCAATGTGCAGGGACCGGGGTGATGACCTACTCGCTGCACCCTGGAGTGGTTGACACCGACGTGAGTCGCCACTCAGACACTGCCTACTTCCGGGGTACCGAGTGGCTCATCAAACACGTGTTCACCTACGCCATCAAGAACCCAGAACAGGGGGCGCAGACCACGATATACTGCGCCGTCGACGAGAAAGCGGGACTCGAGACGGGACTATACTATAGGTGGGCAGCTGCAGGTCAAAGGAGTTTCATAAAAATGCTTTGGGAATCTGTGTCATCGGATTAATTAGAGATCCACTAAAAGTTAGCTGCATTGTCTTAGATGTAGAATCCGCTTGTTATTAATCATATGTTGATTAGATTGTGGTTATTGGTTAGATTATCAGTTACACTATAGGCTTCATTCAAACTCTATTTAAAAAGGTGACCAAAAGGTGAGTAAAAGGTGAACAAAAGGATTTCTGCCAATAACGTGCCCAGATGTGTATTTTAAACGTTTCTGTTTATTGAGAGACTTGTTTGCTTTTCCCGCAAGTGTTCTGTCCTGAAAGGAAATCAAAAGTAAATCGGATTTTATTTTCCATTTTATGGTCCGGTCTGTCCTGCCACAAGTATAAGCTACCGTAGTACAGTCAAACATTTTAAAGATATTTTGGTAGCTATTGAGATACTGAGATTTCCTGACAGAGCTTCTTAAATATGCTTTCTTATATTACCACGGGTATATTGGCTCTAAATATGAATTGAGAAGACTTCCATGTAAGTTACACAGGAAGTATCGCTTTGAATATCGAACTACAAACTATTGACAATACTTTTCTGTTTCAGTGACTGCAAGAAAAAGAAGCCCTCGTCGAAAGCGCAAGACCCCGTGCTGGCATCTCGACTGTGGGATGAAAGCATCAAGTGGGTGGGTCTCGAAAACTACGACCCCTTCACAGGAGAAGACATCCCCCCTGACGCCGAAGAAACGCCGGAAGAAGCGGCGTCGCTGCCAGCACCTACCAAAGAGCCAGTGCGGACCACTTCCCTCTAGAACCTAAGAAACATCCTGTCAATGATTTTTGAACGAAAACTGTGAATATTTTTATTAAAACTTTTGGCCTCTTGACCTTGATCGACTTTCGTGGCTAAACGTAATCAGTAGTGTATTGTATGATCGATTAATCTAATCTGTATCTAATAATTGATATCTATGCTATTTTATACACACAAGATAATAAGTCGATTAAAATTATAATTTGTACATTACTGTGATCTCTCGCTGTTAATTTGAAAGTACTGTGCGAAGATCACCTTGAGGCGTGATTACTTCAGCTGATCATCGGTGGTCCTTGTTTGTGATCAGCCACGTTCACGACAACTTGCACAGAAAGCGTGGACACGTAAAGCAAGTAACATTTATCTTATCTTGCTAGAGAAACTAGTAAAAAGTGGTTTTTGTAAAGAGCAATTCGCCTCAAGATTGGGAGGGTCTCAAAATTACAGGTAAGTGCGAAGATCAATTGTGTTGGTGGGTTTTGCTATGTATTTTTACCTAACTCCAAGCAAGATCCGCAACATGGGTGCCGGGCGGTTTGAGCTAAGTGCAAATTGGTATCAGCGTTATTACCAAGAACAGTAGATTGCATACTCCACAAATTTAAAATTGTATCGTTTGTACGCAAAGGTTAACGTAAAAAAAAAAATGGGCTCTACGTCAACCGTTGATCGTTTGGCTTGACCTCGATTTTTTTTAGGAGCGTAAACACGCATTTGACCAACAGGTAACACTGACATTCATTGCGTCAGAAACCACGATCTGAGCAGTCATGCCTTCTAAGTGTAGGAGCAAAGCAAGGCTTGATGGGAAGACATCGGTAATTACGGGTTGCAATACAGGAATTGGCAAGGCCACCACCGAGGACTTCGTTCGTAGGGGTGAGTATAAAATGAGGATTTATAAGAGTCCCAATCTGAGCTCACAATCTGATAATTGCAAAAGTCTCGAGGTAATTATATCACTTTGCTTTACCTTCATGGCTGGAACTTATTTGGCCTGAAATGCTTCATAGGTCCACCAAATCCAACATTTTTCATCGAGCATTGTTTTCAAGCATTGTTTTGATGATAAGCTTACATAGCATTTAAGCCCATGCATTGCAATAACTTGGAGAGATGTGGTCCCCAAGCTTAGAATGCTCATTATTTCAATTCCTAATATTTATGCCCCTTATATTTCGTACGCTTGTAAACAATAGATTTACAATATTTTTTCTTTCAGGATGTCGCGTGATTATGGCTTGCCGCGACGTCGGCAAAGCTGAGCAGGCAGCCGAAGATGTTCGCAAAGCGACGTCAGGCGTCGAGGGCGTCGGCGTCGTCGTCGTTGTCCGTCTCGACCTCTCCTCCTTCGCGTCTGTCAGGGAGTGTGCCGCTCAACTCCTGAGGACAGAACCACAAATCAACCTGCTCATCAATAATGCAGGTATAAAAATATGTATATTGGAGAATGATACCTATACCTATGATTTATAGTTTCTAACCAATATCTTTAATTTAGAAATTACCGCTTTTAATATCTTATTAATTACTTTATTAAAAACTCTCTGATATCTCAGGGGTAGCATTTTGCCCACGGAAGTTGACTGAAGATGGATTTGAGACACAATTCGCCGTCAACCATCTTGGCCATTTCTTGTTCACTCTCCTGTTGCTTCCGAGAATAAAGAACTCAACGCCAGCCAGAATTGTCAACCTCTCGTCACTGCTGCACAAAAGTAAGCATTTTTCGAAAGATAGCAGCTCAAAATTCTTGGATTATGAAGTCCGTGAATGAGATGTGCTGATTTGTCTGTGTCCAAATACATTTGCTCATGATTTCTTGAAAACTATATTTCCATAAAGTATCGCTTGTAATTTGGTTTCAATATTTTCACTGACTTCAATTAATTTTCGTAGCCGGAAAAATAGAATTTGATGACATCAACGGTGAAAAATCTTACAGTCCGACAAAAGCTTACGGACACAGTAAACTGGCTAATGTTCTGTTTACGAAGGAGCTCGCGAACAGACTTAAAGGTGAGGAATTGTTGTATTACCTAAATAATTGGTGCTGGCAAGTGAGAAAGTCGGTTAATTAATGCTTATGCTATCATTGGAAAATATACAAGGGGAGACCTTCGCTAACCTTAAGAAAACTTGTATCAAATGTCGAGAATTTTTCTTGTAAATCAAATTTTCGGCAGCAGAATGCTTCGTTATCCTGGTGCAGAAAAGACAAGCAAGATGTGGCTTTAGTTTTCCCCCCTTTACTTCATTTTACTTTGCTGAAAGACCGTAGGAAGAATGAAGTACCCGATAGGAATGTTCAGTGAGAGAAAGAGAAAGCAGATTTTGAGGCAAAGGCATCTAAGGAGCTTTCTGTGTTACTCTTAAGAAAGAAAAGAAATAAATTTGCTCTAAATTTGAAAAAGAAATTAAAAACTTTCGTTCCACGCTAAGCGTGATGCAAAAATATTTTATTTTGATCTCTAGGCAACCAAAACTTTGATCTTGTCGGCACGTAGAAGCACAAGTCATTTACTTACATCTAGGAAAGAATTAAAAGAGACGAAAAAAAAGTAATCCGTGCCCGGCACCGGGCAGCTCATCACAATAAAATAGTAATTTGTGGGTAAAACAAGTGTTCCTACGGCAATCAGAAAAAGGATCTGCTAACAAGCCAATCTAGTTCAGCAGTAGTGACGATCCCAGTCTATCCTAGAGCATTGTCACTTCAAGATGCGTCGTTAAACTGTCCCTATGTGCAGACAGTGGCGTGACGACGTACTCGGTGCACCCGGGGCTGGTGGACACTGACGCTGGACGCCACTACGACACGGCGTACTTCAAAGGCAGCAATTGGATCTTGAAGAACATAGTGAGCATCGCCATCAAGTCGCCGATGCAGGGGGCTCAGACAACCATCTACTGTGCCGTCGACGAGAAAACTGCGAACGAGACAGGGTTGTATTACAGGTATTCCATGTAATTTATCAACTTATCAGGGATTAGCACCAATTTTTGAGAGGTTTATTAGAGTTCTTAATAATAAAATGCATTCCCCATTGCCTATCAGATCGAGATTGAATGTTTGTATAGCGTCAGTGGAATCAAAGTGACTGAGTATTTACAGCCTCGTGGTTCTACTCCTTGGTAATCTGTAATTTTTTTCAAATGCTCTAAAATTGTCTTAAAAATGCGATCTTCATTTAGGTCAAATGGTTAGAGCAATACACGCGTCAGGTAGTCATTTGGGTTTGAATCCCGGCAATTATTGCGAGGTTATTTATAGTTTCTCCAATAATATTCTTAATGCAATTATTTTTTGGGTATTCAAATTGAAAATTCCGGGGCGCCGACGGGAATTTCCACGTGCTCTATTTTGGTTGGAGGAGATTTTTTTTAGAGAAAAAAAAAGTGCAGGAAAATGTAGAATTTCTGAGAAATTCGCACGTTTATCGGAAAAATTTAAGTCTATCTCGAGTAGGACTGTTAAAACAAGTGTTCCGAACTCCATGGTCTATGATACAGCCTATGAAAGAAACACAGTGAGAGTTATTAATATATTTAATGGATGATATTTCATTCATGGGATAATGCAGTCAAGAGTTTAAAACTTTCTTCCACAACAACTCCACAAATTCTAAAATTAGTAACAGAGTATCCAATTAGCAAAACAATCATTATAATTCGATTATAAATAAATCTTTACCAATCTTGGTTACAGGGCAAATTGACTAAGTCCAAAAAAAAATATAAATAGTTTTACTAGATAAGCATTTATTTATATGTGTCTTGTCTGGTGCCCAGTGGATGCAAGAAGACGACGCCGTCAGCGAAGGCACAAGACCCAGCGCTGGCTTTGCGTCTGTGGGAGGAAAGCGTCAAGTGGGTAGGTCTAGATGACTTCGACCCCTTTGCCCCAGAGATGAAGGAAGCTACGGCAAACCACGAGGAACGACTTCAGGCTATAGACACAACAGATTAGATTTTCATGATTTTGATGTAAATTTATTTTGTATGCTCATATTATGTTTTATTACCAGACTTGCCCAGTTTTGAAGGCTTACGACAATGTTTTGAGGGTAATTGGCCTGTGAAATTGGTCTATTTGCAATGTTATGTTGAATCTGTAAACAAGGTTTTTTGTGGGACGACTGAGGAAGAGACTGGAGATTAAGCTCGGTATTGACAAGCTGTATTTTTCAATTCAATATTTACTTTTAAATCGTGAGTATGTTTGAAAAAACTCATTACATCATCAAAATCATAATGGCTACAAAAAATACACTTATATCCCAAAAATACAGTTAGTATATATTGTTACCCTTCCTCGGCGACCTTGGGAGTGGTTTGAGTCGTGTGGGGTCAAACGCTGAACTGGGTATGAACGAGCTGGTACTCGTTCATTGCTAGGTAGAACCCGATTGCGAGTGGTCGAAATGTTGACAACCATCGAATCAATTTAATAACGTCGAAATCAATTACTAGATCTCTTAGTGCTTTCAAGTTGTAAAGAAGAAATGCAGTGCGATATCTCCGCATACGCCACCGATCCAGCAGACGGCAACAAAGGTAATCTTCAAATAGATTTTTATTATTTTATTTGACAGAAAAAGATAATAGTTGACAATCGCAATAGTATCACATTATGACATCAGTTGTGGTATGCGTGTCATCCAAATGGCTTACGACAGTAATTTAGAAGACAGTAAATTGTTTTTCACAATTTCATAAAATGAATGAGTGATCTCCTTCCTTGTGATTCTGACAAAATTGGCGGGCCAAAAAAACAAAAATCATCATCAGGAATTACGAATGAGAATATGGTACAGATAACTATGGTAAAGCAGCTCGTGAGATAACCAGTCCAGGGACTGTCTCCCAGCATTGCTATCAACTCAGGGATGACATTTCATGCTATGATTTCAGTGGCGGAGTTTCAAAATACTTATTATATCTGCAAAATAATTCACAAGATTTTTACAATAGAAAGAACAACTCTTGTAATAGCTCGAAAAACAAAACATCTAGGCACAAAAAAAGTCTTAGAGTAAAAGGAAAATGTCAGACATCTGCGGAGATGATTTGTAGTGTTTTCAAAAATGATAGTTGGCTCGCATGTGACCGCAAAGCGACCGGAGGCGCCCCTGCCGGAAAAGTATGTGTTCTTCCTGAACTATGTATTCTTATTCTGAAGATGGTACCACCGCAAGGATGAATTATGATAGGTTACAGGTACGTTTACTTCTCTTAGCCTATATCTCGTGCCACCCATGACTCAGGTACAAGGTGCAGCATTTTGCAATGAATAAAATAAGATTGCATGCTCGTGGCTTACTAGCATTATGCCGCAACAGCATAAAAAAAACCACGGAAATAACGATTTGCTACACATGCTACAAAAGTACTGCCAATACTTCTTGATTACTACCTATTTGCTTTGCAGTTATTCTAATAAAGGTAGTGTACGTAGGTATAGGTATAGATATTGCAGGGGAATTACCTGCTTTTTTACTATGATGAAGCAAGTAAATAAAACCAAACGGCCTATTTAAGTGCTAGACAGCTAACCCAAAGGTCGAAACACCCAGACTAGGGAAATTTTGCAATGGATTTAAAAAATGTTCAAACAATATGCCTTACCAGGTTCAGGTCCTTTAAAAACCATCCTATGTTTCATTTTCTATATCGAATATCAATACATTTATTTCACGCGTTTGGTCAGATTAAAAAACGCGAGCATAATTCGCTAAAGTTTGAAATTAATTGTTCTTATAAGGTACAATAGCAAACAGTTAGAACGCTTCCGATCTAGGTAAATAAGGAACTTATTTCTAGTTGCTTCTCCACTAGATTTATACCAAAATCACTGCTGGGTAGGACAGGCTAGTTGACACCAGTAATAACCCATTATCTGAGTCATGTTCTGATAAAGAGATCGTGTCAAGTGGCCGAAAAGGTGAGTTGGTGACTAGCGAGACCAACACAGCAGTAACAGAGCCAAAACAATATTGGAACGTGCAAGTCATAGTGATCAAGACAGAGGACACCTCCATAAATTCAAGTAAGTAAATTTGTTTGTAATGTGCTTATAGATGAAGATTAGGTAAACATTTCGAAGCTATGTGTCGAAGAGGAAACTTAAAAAATACTGCTAATTTTCCAGGATGCCTTTCCTCATCGGTAAATGTACAAGTAATGCTAGACTGGATGGGAAAACGGCAGTGATAACAGGATGCAACACTGGAATAGGAAAGGAAACTGTGAATGATTTTGTGCTCAGGGGTAAGTAAAGAAAAAAGATTAACAAATTACTGTCCCCGTCCAATCAATATAACTGTGATTCCTATTTCCTATCATCCTTGACATTAGAAGCATATTTTGAATTTTAGTGCGTGTAAAAACTCTACATAAGTCGTTTAATTTTGCTAGTAATAATGTTTGCCAGTGAAGCTTTGCCTTTCAATCAAAACTGTTTGGCAAATAACCGCAATGCTTTGAATTTCCTCGCTTTTAAAACATATTTCTACCGTGTTCAAAACCAGGATGTCGTGTGGTAATGGCGTGTCGCGACCTCGGAAAAGCAGAGGAGGCTGCCGATGAGATCCGCAAAGTGACGTCGGGCGTCGAGGGCGTCGGCGTGATCGTCATCGTCCGTCTCGACCTCTCTTCCTTTGCGTCTGTCAGGGAGTGCGCCGAGAAACTTTTGGATACGGAACCACAAATCAATATCCTTGTAAATAATGGTGGTAAGAAACCCACGCCATGCCATCTGCTTTTTGATATTGCATCTTTATTTCCTTACGTGTTTAACGATGTCGATTTTGTCTTTGTTTAGGGGTGATGATGTGTCCGAAGGGAAAAACAGAAGATGGATTTGAAATTCAGTTGGCAGTGAACCACTTGTCTCACTTCTTGTTCACACTTCTTCTCCTTCCGGTGATCCGGAAGTCAACTCCTGCCAGGATTGTGGTAGTGTCTTCCTTGGCGCACGAGCAATGTGAGCAATTATAAAAACTCTACAATGTCTTACAATTTCCGGTTCATAAGATAATTGTATGCTAAAAACCTATTTCCTTGGCCACAGTCAATCAGATACTTCCATTTTCATTTTAACATCCGGTTGCTAATTTGACTGGACCGTAAAAAATTAGCCAAGAGATACAAAACGGGATTCGATGAAAAGAGACAGACGGTTCTACCCTGTGACCGTTGAATTAGCATCCTATCCTAGAGTTGCCACGATCTCGTCCATACGAGTTGCCTCGGCCTCTTCCCCCTTGATGGGATCCCTTATCCCCCCGCGAAACTGGAATATGTGTACTCGGACATCTCAGTTAGTAGAGCACCGACCCACCATTGAGAGGTCCCAGGTTCGTATCCTGGTTCGTATCCTGGTTCGGTCGCATAATTTTTCAGTCTAGCTCCCCTTCCGATTATCTTTACCTTTGAAATCCCGATCGATGACAAGAAATCTTATGTTTTTTGTCTATTTCTTTCCTTTCCAGCCAACGGAATCAACTTCGATGACATAAACAGCGACAAATCTTACAGTGCGAGCTCGGCGTACGCACAGAGCAAACTGGCAAACGTGCTGTTTGCCAAAGAATTGTCGATCAGATTTGAAAGTAAAATATTTCAATATGCGTGATATTCGTCGACTGTGAAGAGTGATTTGTCTTGTGAAGTGATTCACTTTCCATGGTCTGCTTTTACTGTTGCTTTTACAGATCTATTTAATATCATTTTGATACAAATCATCTCAATTTTGTAAGTAGATTTGCTTCATCTAAGATGATTTAATTATGTAAGTGGCAGCCATAAGTTTAAAAACTGCTGTTCTTTGAGAACATGTGTTGCCCGAGTAGGACAGCCAGCAAAAGCAATACCGTGGTTTTGAAAGTTGGATTTCAGACCGTCAATGTAACCCCTCATTTTGAAACATGCTTTTCTCGATAAAAGGGGTTGAACACAAAACTTTTCGAGGGTAGCACAATTCAGTTCCAAACGGAGACTAAGCTTTGAGCCAAAACTGTCGTGATTTCCAAAATAAGAGATCCAACTTGACACACCCAATAAGACTTTGTATTCCTTTTGTTTCTCTTCCTCCTTTACTCTGATCCTTAAATCTCCCTGATCCTTAACAACGTTATCGTTTTCCTGCCAGATGCGGACATCCAGGGAATAACCACGTACGCACTCCACCCTGGCGTGGTCGACACCAACCTCAACCGCAACCAGGACTCGGCTCTTTTCTCGGAATGGATCAACAACCACCTGCTCAGCCATGCTTACAAGACGCCGAAACAGGGGGCACAGACCACCATCCACTGCGCCGTCGACGAGCGTGTGGGTAACGAGACGGGATTCTATTACAGGTAAGTGCTTTAATAGCCATGGCTCAGCACCTGGTTGCAACTTGTCTCGTTAAAAGAAAGACCCACGATCCAAGTTGATTTCATGCTAGATGAGCTTCATCGAGCTTGAAAGTAGAGCTTAAAATTTATTGAACTTTCGCGAACTCGTGCTGGGAGTTGGCCACTCATCCTGTAAACTTATTGAATAAGCAAGCATCTTTTAGAATCAGACAAAATAATTAAAAGCAAAAATTAATTTATGAAATTGATAAAAATATTTATTTTTTATTTTCTGGAGTCACCTTGCTCTGCAAAATCCTGCCTTACACACAATTTATTTAACAATTATAGCGACTGTGTCAAGGAGAAGCCTTCGTGCAAAGCTCGCGATGGAAAGATGGCGGCTAGGCTTTGGGACGAGAGCATCAAGATGGTGGGCATAGAAAACCCCCTACCTCCACCTACCTAGTTCTACAGTATCATACACCACGAATACGCTGTGACAAAAGATACCCTGCATTGTTAGAAAAGCAGCACAAAATGTTTGTTTTCTGAAATAAAACTATTAAATAAAACAGTGGGTACTCTTGAACTTA
The DNA here is from genome assembly GCA_947568835.1 of Protonemura montana. Taxonomy (NCBI): domain Eukaryota; kingdom Metazoa; phylum Arthropoda; class Insecta; order Plecoptera; family Nemouridae; genus Protonemura; species Protonemura montana. The sequence continues at coordinate 19,589,736 of OX387603.1, read as the reverse complement.
GTAACCCCTGTAAAACCAATGAGATTTCCTGGTGAGTTAAAGCATGGATCAGCTATTTGATGCAGAGATAGATTAGATCAATCAGTAGGCTTTGAACAATTTCTGTAAGAAATTATTTTCATTTATCACCCAAAATCATAAGATTTCTTTAACTCGTAATATGTGTGTGAAATAAACGTAACTGCGTGCTCGTGACCATTCATAGCCGCTAATACAAGAGGCGTTTTACCCTCTCCGTTCGCTTGGTAAATCTTACCACCAGCCTTGACCAGCAATCTTATAGCGCCTACGAGGCCTGCCATACACGCCAAGTGCAATGCACTGTTCCCCTTTTCATCAACCGCGTTGGTGCTTTTAGCTTTGTACACGTCAGGAATCTCATTGAGTACTGCTTCGACGACTTCGACATCAGACTTGTCATTTTCTGCCGCGAACCGAAGAAGTTCCTCGAGTTTTCGTTGATCAGGTTTCGCTACGACTAGCAGACAACGAACCACCTCACAATGACCCTTTTGCACGGAAAGCGCGAGTGCAGTGTCACCGTTTTTCCGTTTCGTATTTACATAATTTAACTTGTTTACTCCAACTGAACCAATTACTTTCAGCAGATATTTCAATACTTCTGGATGTCCATTCAAAGCCGCTGTCATCAATGGCGTTTCTCCTCTGGTGTTACGATGACATAACTTTCCTCCAGCCTTGAAGATTAGATCAACTGCATCTGCATTTCCTGTCCAGGCTGCCCAATGCAGGGCAGTGTTACCTTCCGAGTCCACGTAGTGCACGCAGTTGGCTATCTTCACCTCAGGTGAGTACTTTACATATTTCGGCTTAGAAAACGTGGACACTGCGTTGGGTGCAGCGTTCACAGCCCCTGCGCTCACTGAACTGTCTAATTTTCCAGAGATCCTAGGGAGAAAGGACAGATTACCATTCTCCTTAATATATTTAGCAGCGTCGTCCAAGCTTTCAATTCTGTTAGAAATCTCTAAAACTTTACTGGGTTTTTCTTCCTTCCTAGTGATATAGGCAAGGGTACCTTCTCTTCCAATGTTTCTCATTATTAGTTCGAGAATATCGTTTTTACCACTCCAAATTGCTGCCATCAGCGGTGTGTGTCCTTGTTTGTTGACGCAGGTCACCATTCCGCCTGCCGCCAACAGTTTCTCTGTTGTATTTGTACTCCCTTTCGAACAGGCCCAATGAAGTGCAGTGTTTCCTTCCTCATCAGTAGCGTTCACATAGTCTGATCTTGCGAATACCGGGATTACAGAAAATAAATTTTCAATAATTTTGTCACCGCACTCTTCATTGCAAGCAGCTACTCTCACGAGATGGTCAAGAAATCCCAAATCACACTTTTCCTTGACGAGGAACCTGACAATCTCGGGGTGACCGTGGTCAATTGCAAGACTCAAGGATGTGTCATCATCTTTAGTGAGTTTGTCGATGAAATCCTTGCGATGGGCTCTTTCAGGATACAAAGCCACAAGTCGCTTAACCTCGTCAAGGTCACCACTGATAGCTGCCAAGTGTAACGGAGTTTTACCGTCGGCTCTCACGACTGACATCTCTGCGTTGTCGGCAACAGGATTTTCATGGGTGGTTTGGGTACTTCTAGTTCTTAAAAGGGCAAGACTGGAGTGGAAAAGGTGACTCAAGTCACTGATCATTAATATCAATTTCTCTGAACTAAAGCTCTTTTTTTCCATGATGGCTTGCTGACTTTATGCCATATTTATGTGGGAACTTATACTTACAGGGTGTGCTCTGGTAGTATTTGGAAACTATAGAAACTGTTTTTTTTCGATGTCTTGATTCGGGTGGGCCGAATGATTGTCTAATTCCGGATAGTTGTGACAATCATTACTTCACAAATCTTTATAGTTGTGACAATTAGTCATTTTCTTCACTCTGCCAAGTGAATAATGATTTCACTCAATGCTCTAGAAATTACTAAATCACGTGCTTGAAATGGTATCAGGTAATTACTACGAGACATTGCTATCTCTTATTCTACTGATAGCCTATGTAATCTATCGTGTTAACTAATAAAATGTTATTTAATTGAAATTTCAGGCTAAGTTTAGTATATTTGAAGGTGACACAACACAAAAGCAGTGTAAAGTGCTCACTTCTCAGCATAGCAAGGTAGGTTAAAGATTGTCAAGCAACGCATAATTTTGAGAATATCATTAGTTTATGTTGACCAACGAACTGAGATAAAACATTTTTCATTTCTGTTCTATCCTTGGAGCGTTCACCAGTTAAGCAACGTGTTTTAACTTGTGGCCGTAGCGTTCACAGATCCAGTATGCCAGTTCGAAGCGGGAAATGCACCAGCAAGGCGAGGCTGGACGGGAAGACAGCCGTTATCACCGGATGCAACACAGGAATCGGCAAGGAAACAGCAAAAGACTTCGTAAAAAGAGGTTCGAAACATCAAAATTTGCTTGTCAATCACAGGTTACAAAATTTAACTTAACTTTTTTTTGAATACATGACTATGACGGATTTTCGGCAGGATGTCGCGTGATCATGGCTTGTCGCGACGTCAGCAAAGCAGAAGAGGCTGCTGAGGATATAAGGAAAGCGACGTCGGACGTCGAAGGCGTCGGCCTGATTGTAGTCGTCCGTCTCGACCTCTCATCTTTCGCGTCTGTCAGGGAGTGCGCCGCTCAACTTCTGCAGAACGAAACGCAAATCAACCTGCTCATCAACAATGCCGGTAATAATGTATTGATAATGAAAGCAATATCTTTCTATCAACAATGCTTTCTTTGTTCACTTTTTTTTAGCTATTGTTTTATGCAGTTATCGCAATTTCGTGAGCAGACATTAGCGTCTCAATAAATACAGTTTAGCCTGCAAGAAAAGATACCAGCCCAAGGAGCATTTCTACCAACTCTTGGATGGAAATCTAGTTATTATTTCAGTATAAAAATGTCTAAATAATTATTTTATCTGCAATATACAGACCCCAAAATGTGGTGATATTTCGAAAAACAAAACAACTTGGCACGGCAGAGCGAAGGAAAATGGCAGACATCAGTGGGCATAATTAGTAGTGTTTTTTAAAATGACAGTCGGCCCTCGTGTTACATCAAAACGACCAGTGGCTCCTCTGCCGGGAAATTATGCTGAATATCGAAGCAGATTATAGGCACAACAACTTGGAAAGTTTTCTTCCATGACTCGCATTATTAACAACCTCACGATCTGCTTCTAGGGGTGATGATGTGTCCGAAGGGGCTCACTGAAGATGGCTTCGAAACTCAGATTGCTGTTAACCACTTGTCTCACTTCCTATTCACGCTTCTTCTGCTGCCGATGATCCGGAAGTCAACACCTGCCAGAATCGTTGTCGTCTCTTCTTTGGCACACGATCAATGTAAGAAACAAGCTCGAGATTTCTTTTTATTTTCGTTTGTAGAATTTTCTGGTAATTTTCAATTGTGCTCAATCGTAATTGTAATTGTAATTTAAGCGCATGGCATGAGATTCGAAGACTTCAACTGGGAGAAGTCGTACAATTCAAGATTGGCTTATGCACGCAGCAAGTTGGCCAACGTCTTATTTGCTAAAGAACTGGCCACGAGGCTCGAACGTAAGCAGTCCGAAATTAAATCACTATATATCTCTCATAAAATACCGTTTAAAGGTTTTTCAATCACTGTTTATCATTCTCTCATTCATAAGAATGTTTCAAATGAGCTTAAAAAAGTATTTAGTATTCACATACGTACTAGACGATATAATATTTAAAGATTAATATGGTAGAATCTACTATATTTACGGTGATATTCTCAGTTGATTCAGATCTAAGTGATATTGCCAGCATAAAGATCTGAAACCTGTTACTCACACATTAAAATCTAGGAACAAGTGTAGTCAATGAGGACAATGTCACGCTGAACTAAAACATTGAACTCAAATCACCCGCTAAGGAGAGAACATCAAGGACATCAACACGTACTCTCTGCACCCTGGCGTGATCGACACCGATCTAGGACGCCACCTAGACACCACCGTCTTCTCCGGGGCGCAGTGGATCAACAAGCATATCTTCAGCCATGCTTACAAGACACCGAAGCAGGGCGCACAAACCACCATTCACTGCGCCGTCGACGAGAAGGTCGCCAACGAGACGGGATTATATTACAGGTATAAGAGAAAAAAATGTCAAAGCATTGTTGAAGTTTCATGAAATTCAATCAGAATTTCATATATACTGAAATTGAACTGAAATTGTCTCACTGGTATGATTGACATATTTCAATGTTCTTCTCGACGCCCTGTTTACAAATGGTTAAAAAAAAAAACTGAAGTCTTGTGGTTTGAAATTAAGAATGCAACAGAACACAATTGATGTAATATTCAGAGACCGGATCAACAACGCATCAACTCTCAGAGCTCTAAGATGATCAGCCAAATACAGATGGAGTTTTCAGATTTTTAGGGGCTGTTACCATGGCGATAACAACGTTAACTCTAAATGTAGCTTAAAATGTAAATCAAAAAGCTTAAAATCTGCGTTGAGGATCCAGCCATAGGTTCACATTCTCAGATCTGCACTTGTTTGCTGGAACTGTGTTGAGCACCCCTTAAAATAAGCTCGGCGGATGTTTTTAAACGATATGTGGTGCAAATGAGTGTGAAATCAGCTGAAAAATAGCAGAATACTTAAAATTTTCCAGCGACTGTTTAAAGAAGAAGCCCTCTTCGAAGGCCCGAGACCCTGCAATGGCATTGCGTCTTTGGGAAGAAAGCCTGAAGATGGTGGGACTCACGCAGGATCCGTTCTCCATGAATGAAGAACAAGCTATCCTTGCAGCAACTTCCCTGCCGAACTGACTCCCGATGAAAATTTGATTTTTCAGTAAGATTTTAACTTCTTTCGGTTACTGCATGTGTAACTGTGTTTTAATACATTGTTGATGTTGGGTGAATACTAACACAAATTACTCACACGTATAGCTTTCGTTTTCTTTCATTGCGCTCATAACCAAAAATATTAAATTATGCAATAATCCTATCGCTTTTCTTGCCTCTACCTACTTCTAGTTGAGACTGCTTCAGTTGCAAACGTATTCAGCTCGAAGGATTGAAGATATTTTCCCTGGTCGTGGAGTGCTTATGCGACTAGATACACTTCCTCTTTGTCCACTGCACTCAACCTCAAATCAAATACATTTTTTAAATGGGGAATTTAATGATGTTGACATGAATTTTATAGTAGATCATTCAACCCGATTAAAAGAGGCAACATAAAACGCACAGAAGGAATATCTATCGGAAAAGCTAGTGCCACAACTTCCGGCTGTGAAAGAAAATTGTAAAGCGTCTTGCACGAAACGGTGTGGCTGTTTTATTATTATGAACACTATAACCGTCTCAAAAATTAATGCCCAAACGGGGGTTTGGCATCAATTTTTGAGACGGTTATAGAACAAAATAGCCGCGCATTGCAAGCGTCTGCAATTTAAATAAGATTCCGCAAAGCGACGTCGGGCGTCGAGCGCGTCGGAGTGATCGTCATCGTTCGTCTCGACCTTTCTTCCTTCGCGTCTGTCAGGGAGTGCGCCGAGATACTCTTAAAGACGGAACCACAAATCAATATCCTTGTCATTAATGCTGGTAAGCAGATAACTACTTAATCTTTCGGCTTAATAACTGTCGAATCATTTCTTAAAACATGCGATAATACCTTCTAGGGGTGGCGTTTCATCCTAAAGCGTTGACTGAGGATGGTTTTGAGATGCATTTCGCCACGAACCATCTGGGTCACTTTCTGTTGACCTTGCTCTTGCTGCCGAGAATCTTGATCTCTACACCGGCAAGGATTGTCGTCATCTCATCCATCTTGCACAGTAAGATTTATTACGCCTCGCTTCGGTACAAAAAAATACTTTTCTACTAATAGTTGTGTTCGTTTAAGTTGGTCTTTTCTTCTCCTCTTTTCAATCCTACTCTTTCGTTGCTCGTTTGCAATTTAGCGTAAAAACATGGCCACCGCTTTGTTTTCGGATCAGATTACTTTGGAGCACTATGGAGTCGCTTTTGAAGGCGGTGTGAGTTAAAGCAAAAACGAACGAAAAATGTTTAAGATTATCTACTCTCCTCTGAGCTGTTTCACTCCAAGATCTCATGTCTTCTAGCAAATTTCTCACACAGTCTAACAAAGCTTAAAATGTTTAACCAATTACTGCAGCAGACTTCAAATGATTGTAGCCTCCTTTCCCAAAATGCAGTCACAATTTTAAATCTAGATCGAAGAGAGCAAGGGCAAAAAAGGATACAATTTTTACAATTTAGTAAGTATGCTTAAAATTTAGATTTGTTCCGTTCCGTTTTGATTTAATTTTCAATTAATTTCCTACGTGACCGAATACATTGTTTTGAAGGAGCTGATCTTCACTTTGATGACATTAACATGGAACAATCGTATAACCCCATGTTTACTCACGGAGTAAACTAGCCAATATTTTGCTCAGCTCAGAGCTGGCCAGAAGACTGAAAGGCGAGTATAATTAAATATATAGGTATTTTTTAATCGGAATCGCAAACACTCTTCATCAATAAGGTCACTGATCCATTTTTGTCCATAACATGACCGCAGCAAAACCAATTATCACTCTGTGCTTCAAGGATCTGGAGGGGAGGGCATAAAGTGCGCCTCTGTTTTCTGCGCCTCAACGTGTGTTTTGTGCGGCTCTGTTTTGTGCGGCTCTGTTTTGTGCGGCCCTGCAAACTGCTCCCCAAGTCCTACTCCGTCCATCCTGCGTTGTAAAGACCGACGCCACCCGCTATCTGAACAGTTCTCTGTTTCCGGGCGCCGAATGGTGGATTTCAAAAACCCTCAAATTTTTCGCGAAGACTGCTGAGCAAGGGGCGCAAATCACCATCCGTTGCACTGTCGACGAGAAATTAGTGTCCGAGTCTGGTTTCTTTTACAGGTGCGAGAACTCTCCGACTCCCGTCGCAATTATTACTGACGGTCTAAATATATTTATGTCTTATACAGGAAACATTCAAACTTTTATAAAAGATGAAATCGTACGCCACGTTCTTTGGAAAAAGAAAATGCGAGTTTCCACTCGGCTGAGATGTCAAGTGTTAGACAGTAGAGGTATAGTGATTGTATATAGTCAGAGAGCTGGCGTTATGGTGAAACATTTTGTAGAGTAAATGAGCTGGCAACACATGGTTAGGGTAGGTGTCACCCGATTAGTTGAAATTTCCTTACAGTCGCACAATCATTTGCCACTTTTTCAGGGAATGCAAGAAAGCACGGCCTTCTCCAGATGCCCGTAACCCAGTTCTTGCTCTGAAACTTTGGCAGGAAAGTTTGAAAATAAAGATTTCATCGAGGGCAGTGTTACCAATTCCTGAAGTTCGTTTGAGAAGAATGCTTTTATATTTTAGTCTCACAATCGAAAGGTGAATTGATTTATGAGCTGTTGTGAGGACTGCCATGTTGTTGTCCTAGTAAACCCGCTAGAGGTCGCTTTAGGCATGGTACACCTGACACTTATTTTTCATGTCGGCAGATAGATGGCATGCTTTGCCAGTTTTTTCCTTCTCAGTATTTTCAAGTCAACCCTTCTTGAAAGTGACAGTTAAGAAGTGAAACAATGGATCAGAAATGATCTATGTCTGAAGGCTTTAAAAATTGATTTTGACCTTAGGTCGGCACGTGACCTGTCACGTTGATACTATCAACGAAATTACCAGGTAAAATTGTCTAATGTTTGGTAAATACGGCCATTTTTACATTTCAGTAAAATATGCCACTATCATTATTTGCAAAACACGTACCTACCTCTCTATGTGAATTACAGTGCTTTCTCCCGAATTGAATACGAAAGTGAATTCGAGGTTATGTAACAAAATAATTTAGTTTTAGCAACGACACGTGTTTCGAGCTGAATTAGTTTGAAGCGTACCCCGAGACATATATTCCCTCTTAAATTGCCACCAAGCGCATGCGTCCGTAGGTCCATTTTTGCCGAGATTCAGCCAAGGTGCAGTTGCATAAAGTGCCACTGCTTTTTGAATAATTGTTTTCTAGCGTAGATCTGATTGTGACCTTTATAGTGAAGATATTGTATTGTATTGTATTTTATATTTATTTGCCGTCTATAGAAATTTCCAGTACACGAATTTGGATGTTGTCATTTTTTATGAATAATAAAATGTGATAATAATAAATAGTAATAATTACATATGAGAAAAGTAATATTCCCACTCTCAAGCAAGGTCCTTGGCAGACTTTGTCATAAACTATCAATAATATACATTTTTTTATGTTTTTGGCTGACTCGTAAGAACGGGTGCTTTATAGAGAAAGTGCTTTGGGCTTCCGGGCTCAAATTTTTAAGTGTATGCGAAGCATGGCGAAGAATTTTGATGATTGATTATAATAGCTGGTTGCAATGTGAGTAGGTTTGCAGATTTTTTTATCCCCCCTCCCCTCATGTAATCACAGACATGTAACCTAACCTTCCTTAATTTATTCAAATATTTCTCATACTGAAATCTAGTGAATTTGGGGGTCGGTTGCGCTATTATGCGACACTGACATTGCAATCGTAGAAATATAAGGTATTTGCCCTGTGTCAGTGGTGCAATGGACTGGCTTGTTGTGATGGGAAGGTCTAATGGCCTTCACTCACAGATGCCAGCAAATATGTCACGCTAAATCAGGCGGCTGCTGCCCTTGAGTAAAAAAGGAAATTGATCATAAACAAAGTGATGAGAAAGACGAAAGGCAAGGATACACTGGGAGTCTAGCCACTGAACCATATTATCAAACAGATCAATTGATTGGCGGAACGAGTGAATGAGTGGACGAAGATGAGGATGATGATAAACCTAAACTAGACTAGAAGAGAGTAGGAGAAACCCAGTGTCCGCACTTAGCCGACTCCTGTGACGAAGAGCACCAAGGGGACCGCCGGTTTACGCTCCCACCGAACGACGGTACAACACGAATTCCTAGCGAATTCCTCCACAAATCCATGCTGTTGAGAGGTTGATAAGTGAGACGAATGAAGTTGCTGTACTAACTTTCATCTCTCTAACCTTTCTCCCAAACACATCATGTCATGTCATGGTGGTCACCCATCCAATACCTGACCCAAAATAGTGTTATCTATGATGGTTTTTAGACTCATGTCTAATTGATTTATCCTTGGCAAAAAAGTTTAGGAAAATTGTCAGGACTGCTCAAACCCCTGAAGAAGTAACTAGCATGTGTTGCGAAACGTCGGGAAATTTTAGTAGCCATTTAATTAGCATTCAAAACCCAGTTCAAATAGCTTTTCTTAAGTGTTATCTATCTTCGGTAATCTCACAAAAATCGACGTTTTCAACACGCCAAACCGATCGGTTTTGACAAGAAGATACTCGGTTCCCACGCTGTGAATCCCATTAAATCTCATAAAATGTGATGGACTACATTTACATAATAAGGATAGGCGAACATTGCACAACTCTATCGTGCATTTACTCCCAATAAAATAATTTAAAAAAAAAGGAAACGAGCATAGAAAAATGGCTTAAACGAGGCGGCCAACTTTGAATATTTTGGACTAGTGGATTGTAGTAATGGGAAAATAAGGGCAATCAATCTCCTCAAGCACCTTCCTTCGTAATAACATGCAACACAACTGTTTTAAGACTATTTTATTGTAAGTCAATTGTTATTGTAATCAATTAAAAAGAAGATCGATCGTACTGATTTTTTTTAAATCTTACATTGCTACCATTCTTTGTTTTACAAGGCACAAGTGAGAGGAATATTGATACTAGAGGGCTATTTTCCAATAAATGTCTTGTGTATAAAGCACTTAATCCATGGAAGTACAATTAGTCTTGCTAAATTATGAATCAATGTCGAGCGAAAGAAAAAAAGCTTGAAATTTAACAGATTTGTTTGCAGAAAATAGAGAAATCTTACAATAACCCGTAATGAAAGATCGCCCTTAGTAAACATAACTTTTAATGTTAAGAAGCCAGTAATTTTAGGTGGTGACTTAAATTTCAACTTCAGTTCCAAATGTAAGTATACTTCACTGTTCCTTAGATCATATGGACTAGTTTTAAAGATTATTGAGTCTATTAAAATAATTAGAACGTCTCGAACTTGTGTCTAGACAACATATTCACTGGCAACGGGTTTGATATTGCGGAAATTATTGACGCAGGTCCAACCAAAGATTAGAATATGTTTGGCGTGGATACAAGAAGCAAAAGGGCAATGTGTGTGAAAATCCAGCGTAAATCCATCACCGGAATAACCCCAAAACGATTATCAGAGTCAGAATTTGACCAAATAATAAATAAAATGTTGCATGTAATAAAAAAATGTAGATTTATAAAAGCATGCCTCTCAGGTTCGTAATGACATGTATTTCACGAGAATCAATCACACATTTTCGATCTTTTGCTTTTTTGATAGACCAAAATCGAACTAAAAATGAAACACGCGCGCCGGTTCAGAGCGCGATATGGTGGTGGTGAAGTTGACTATTGTTCTATGTTTTGATCGACTTTTGGTCCTAAAAGGACCTTGGTCGACGTTTCTTCGGCGTTGGCGCCGACATTTTCAGGACTGTGATGTCGGCGCTAACGCCGGCGAAGCGTCGACAAAAATACTTTTTTGGACCAAAAGTCAACCAAAACAGAGAACAATCGTCAATTTCACCACCAAAGTAAGTTGTGTAAGGCGCATTACTATAAGTCTTTACTAAAAAAACAAATTAAAATACCTTGGCGGAATGTTTAGGCCTCAAGGGAGCGGCGTGCGATGCGAGAAATACTAATCTCTCCCACAATATCAATTCGGCTGAAAACCGCACCCACACCACATTCCGACACGTTATGATAAAAATCACACAACGGTTGTATTATTTTTCATTATTTTACATATAAAAACCACACTATTTTCGTCTCTTAAAACAAAGTCCTAGTTTTTAATTTCCGTTTTTTTGGCACAAATCTTGGATTTGTTTAGCTTAACGCAAAAAAAAAGTAAGCTAAGTAAAATGTACACTTAATAGGGGATTAAACATCCCTTAAATGTTTTTGAGATATCATAATCTGGGGGCGGGACCCACAAAGCAGATATTTTCTTTAATCCCCAGAGCTTAAAGATGATCAGCCAACTACAGACGGTGTTTCTAAATGCTGTTACCACTGCAAAAATGTTGTAAAACAGTTTCCCTTGCCTTGCATGTTAACTTAGGGCGGTCATCACCTCACCAGCACTGGGTCATTCATTCATCGACGCCATGAGATCAACGAAACATACCCGGTTGTCAAAGAACTTCACAAAGGAAGCTAACGATAGTTAACTATTTTAACTGAAATATGTTCATTACAATTCCCTGAAATAATTAGCCATTTCAAGCAAGCTTCAGTGTTTTTTATCTGGCCTTGAAATTATCCGAATTCACTTGCTATGGGTGAGTAAGGTCACGATTGTTCGTTTTAAAAACTTTAATTTTTTTAATTTCTTGGGTAATTATTGCGTGTAAGATAATGTACGTGGAAAATTGCGTAAATACCAGGTGGTATTTTACGATCCTAATAGAGAAAAAGTCTAAATAAATCATCAGCATCATTGGTGAAAAGGATGGCCATGACACGACATGGTACCAACAAAAGAAAGACACAAAATAGGTGTAAAAGAGTTGATCTTCTCGCTCATCTCCGGAGCCATTTGAGATCCTATTTTTAAACTGACAGAAACGACTCAATCCAGCATGCCAGCAATTGCCATAGCATCTGACTTTACTATTATTTGGTTAAAAATAATAAAACCTTTCGGGCAAAAATGCATATTGTTTTTTATATTTATTTGACACAAAATTGAACACCTAAGAATCCTAAGACCAAATTGAATAATGAAATGCTAAAAGTCGCTCGCTAAAATAATCGGACTCACTTAATCGCACTTGATCGACCTGGACTGTTGAACGTAACTCATAAGCACGATGAGTTTTATAGGGACAATAGAGAGGAGAGGAGCATTCATAACTTTGTGATTTCAGAAGAAATTAGGACAGCAAAAAATCTGCAAATATGTCCAAAAAATGTCAACTATACAATGACATGTTCTTTTAAGTGACAAAAGAATGTACACTTTTGGCATATTTTCAAGCGTACTCTCTTCTTGTAACAGTGCATACCAGAGAGAAAATGTTACCTCGATGTTCAACAATTGTATGGACATTTTTAACTCCTATTTTAAAAAAGCTTTTCTCACAAAGACAACGGAAGAATAAATGCTGTTTTTATTCTATTGACGATTACTTGGCAAAGGCCAGAAAGGATTGAAATACTTGTTGTATTCTTAAAATTTTTTCTTTAATTGTCTTGTATTCTAAAATGTGTAGGTACTATGTGATGCAGCAAATGTGTGCTGTATTGATATATCACTGTCTTATATTAACCTTGATCTCTGGACAAAACAATGTATAAAATAAATAAAAATAAAATAAAAATAAATCCACTAACAAATCAAAGGACTGGTAAACTTGTATGATATTTTTTTATAATTTCGATTTACAAGGAATACACTTTTTTAATAGTTTTTCTATTTTCTCCACAAAACCATAAGGGATCATCTGTGGGTTTGATAACATAAAGTTACTTTTTTGATTACGCGTGGTTACATACATTGTCATCTCCAATCAAGAATTTTCTTAATTTCTTATGACATTTTGTTGAGGCATCATATTACCAGAGCTAATCAAAATTTCATTTTACAAAATTAGGGCAACCAACTATGAACCGAGGTCAGCCTCAACCCTTGCACGAGTATTTTTAAGATTATAAATACAATAAAATTAATCCGATTTCATTAGGACATTATTTAATTTAAAAAAAAAACACTCAATAGCAGGGGCAAATTAAGAAACTCTCGCGGAAATTTTAAATATAACGAGTTCTAAAGGCAATAACCTATGACATCATCGACGAATTTATGACAAATTATACAACCAAACATGATCGTATTTCCTGGCATTGTAAGTATAAAACTATTTTGTATAATAAAAAATAGTATGGTATATGGTGTCCCAAAAATAACGTATACAATTTAAATCTAAATAATATATGATTAAAAACTGAAGTTATTATCGTTTTATTTATTTATTTAGAGCTGTAATATACATGTGTTGCATGTGATACATTGTCAAAATTTTCGGATAAGTCTAGTTCATCGTAATAATCATAAAGCAATATAATATAATCATAAGGCATAATCGTCAATGGTATACAATTCTTTGCTTATTAAAAATTGTTTTAGCCTTGTCTTAAAATCCAACAAATTTCTCAACATTTCTGAGATCATCATGTAGAGAATTTAAAAATTGTATACCGTTAAAATTTCTTAAAGCGCAGATTTATGACTTGAGCTAGCTGGGAGTTGTTTATGCCTATAGGTACTGTATAAGTACTGTAGGGGTGGACCTCCTTATCGGTAAACAATATTACATTAGATTTAACAAATATTATCGTCTCACATACTTACAGGCTAGGAAGTGTAAGAATATTGAGGGTTTTAAAAACCCCCCGGCAGCTAACGTTTCTGGGTTTGTCAGCCTTTGTCAGCTCATATGCAGCGGCACCCCCCCCCCCCCCCCCCCCCTAGAAGACGACTCCGTAGAGTACTATACTATGCATTTACCCATTTTCTCATTTTCAATCACTATTAATGTATGGAATATTGCTTTGAGGAGGCTCATCGCATGCCAAACGAATATTTATTTTACAAAAGCGAACAATAAGGTACATGGCAAGGGCAAGGAGTAATTCTTGCTCTGAAGTTTATATCAAGGACTCGTACAAACCTCTCTTCATATTCTTTTCAATTACTAAGTCTACCTTGCATTTATATGCATGCTCTAATTACGCACAAATTATGCAAAAAAGAAGTGTAACCCAATATAATGAAATGTATCACGTGCACGGCACGAGCGGAAAAAATACATTAGGGTTAATAACTGTAAAAGAAGTACCTACCCCTATAACACTTTACAATGTTTTACCAAAAAACTTGAAGAATATGAATCGTGACGCTCTCTCACATAGGTTTAAAGAATATTTGTTAGAAAAATGTTTTTATTCAACTGACGAATGTCTACAAGATTTAATCTATAAGCAATGATTTTATTTACTGACATGGAATGTACCTGCACACTATTGTAAAAATTATGTACATATTATGACGTATTATTATCATGTAGGTACCTACATGTGATCAATCTAATAAAACGCAATTTATTATTATTATTATTATTATTACTCAATACTATACTATATTATATCAATACTATAGGTTTTACTATACTATAGTATTCATCCTATGAACACATTTTTTTGGGGACTCCAGGTACTTTCGTTATACAATATTGAGGAATGTGTCAGTATAATGTAATCCAATTCTACTTATTTTATTCCCACTGGACATGTTTATCGAGGAATGCAGAATATTTTACTTTATCTCAAACCGTGTCTGACTGAGGTATTTTTTGTTCAAAATGATTTTTTTGATGATTTTTTGTTCATATAAAAAAAAAACCTCTCTAGAACGGCATTTAAAACTTGGTGACGTAAGACGAAGCGGGCCTTAGCGAAAGCAGTCTTCCCTTAGGTAAAATCAAGTTGCATCTCATTACCAAGGAAGTACGAGACGATAAATAAAGACAGGTAAAAATGATTCTAATAAATTTTGCCAAATACCAAAAAAATGCAATGCTCTATAAGTTAAACCTTTTTTCGATTCTCATTTTAAGAATTGGGATTATATTGCCTATATTGAGACAAGTGAGAAAAGTATACCTTGTTCAACGGGATTTCATCGATTCGGGCCGATTTTTTCATTATCTCAAAGTATCATCTTTTTCAGAGAGGTGATCAAAAACCTTGCTTTTTTAATGACGCTTTAAAGTGTGCGGCGATTCCACCTTGCGACAAGCTTTACGAGTGAGAGTAGGACTAGTTTTTAATTGCGCCAATAAAATGGTAATTGAATAAGCACGTAATATCTAGGTTTTTACTAACTGCACGGTCCTAATCAGCCAGGATATTATGCTTGTCTATTAACTAGATGTTTTATTATTGGAGAGCGTGTTTATAACTTCCCAGAAAGTTTGGGATTTGTTTTTTGTACCACTTTTACTATTAGAGGTACTGAAATCAAATAGAATGCATTTTGTTTAAACATTTATCTTTTGAGAATGTTTTTCCCCTGTAACAATTATTCTTAAGAAATGCACATTTTTAGCAGGGGCAACGTACCTACTAGATATAATAAAAAAAATATATATATATAATTTTTTTTTTAACTATTCTAGTGCAAACAAAGTGTAATACTTTTTCTGCAACAGTATTGATTTTTAATTGTCTTACTTAAACGATACGGTCTGTTTTTTTCAGAAAAATTTCGTCCGTTTCTTATGTTTCCATACAAAGTAGGTTATACAAGCACAACATTTTATTTTTGTTCGTCATTGTTGTATCAACCATCCCCTGATCTTACTTCATCCACTTGCAATGGGAAAATACCAGTGGTCTAAGGATTCAATGGCGGAACTTTAAGCAGTCGTGTATACTTTTCCCCATCACACATAAGACTTTATTAGAACACTATTTTATAAATCAATTTATATGCTATATCTCAATATTTCTTATCTATATACATCACTATTTTATGTTGTTATCATTTTTTTTTTTATATATGTCGGTCTCGTATGAGCTTTAGTGAAACAAATGTTCATTCGTCAGAATTCACCGCACCTTGCGCCGACGGTCTTCCTTTTGACTTCCGCCTGCGTTGCTTCAATTTGAAACAATTTTAACTCCCGTGCGTGTACCACTTATATCTTACGCACACCACGTTTGGAGGAAAGCGAAATCATGGCGAAATCTATCCACGGTGAATTTCACTAGCCCCCAAAAAGGCACGTCTTATTTTGTATGTGAGTTTACGCTCTGCCGGTCAAAAGTCTGCTCCGATATTGATTAAAATCTTAGAGCACCATTTCATTTTCTCAGCATAGGTTCCCTGCATTTTCAGCTACATCAATAATATTTCTTTAATACAAAATCTAAGACAAATTATGACCCGATATTAAATGTTTGAGACCCATTACAGTGAATCAGGCTATTGTGAGTATTTACAGCCTCGTGGTTTTACTCCTTGGAGATCTGTCATTCTATCAAATACATTAAAAATCTTCCAAGAAATGTCCAGCGCAATTAGCTCGATTGGTAAGAACAACACATGCATGTTCGTGTTTAGCATTCAAGGCGATTGATTGATTGGGAACCAGTTTCAAATGCGAGTAATCTGCGAGAAACAACGAAAATAATTTCGTTGTCTCGTTGTTTCGTTGTTCCGTCGTTCTAGGTGACTCCACCTAGAAGCATCCTCCATTTTTGTCGGTAAAGTAGCCATTTAGCGACCATTTTTTGCAAAGACAGTTTACCATTAGCGTTATTTGGTATCACGGTGAAATTCTCTTGTTGTTTACTTAACAAGCTTTATTTAGATCTCATCTTTAATGAAATTTTCCAAACTTTTCTAAAAAGATTAAGTTTTTCATACCTGTTTGTCTCTTTCGTCGGCATGTCTTCTCGCTTAATTTACCACCCATACATAGTATCGATCAACGCTTCTAAAACTGCGTTCGCTAAGCCAATAGAATCTATGGGTTCACTTAACATACCGAAGTTAAACAACACTGTACTGGGTCATGTATTGGATGGGTGACTATCATACACATGACCAGTTCTGTTTGGGACATAGGTTGGAGGAATTTAGGTAGTACAACCATTTTACTCGCCTTGCTCCTCAACTTCCAGACAACATGGATTTGTAGAGGTATAGTTTTATTTGACTTGTACCGTCCTTCAGAAGGAACATAAAGCCAGTGGTCCCCTTTGATGCAATTTGTTAGAATTAGGTTTCGTCCCGCCACCGGGTTTTCACTTTTTCCTTCTAGATTAGATAAGGTTCATAATTATCCTCATCATCACCCACAATTCACCGACGCCACTAGAAAATTATCAAAGGACCCGTTGTCAAAACAGTGTGCGTCAAAACACAATAAACGCGAACATACTCAAATTTGGTGCGACAAATACACATTTTTTTTCGATTTAACTCGAGATAATAATCGGTTGAAAATATTATGCAAATTCTTCTCCGTCTACTTTATGCAAACCACCAGCCTCCTACCAGTGTAATAAAATTAAGAAGTTGTCCATGTCCCGTATGCTCTTTTAGTTGAAACCTAAACCCGGTCGCTCCTAATCAATTGGTCATCTTAAAGACTCGGCAACGCTGGAATAAAATTTGAAAAAATTATATATACCATACAAGTTTTAGAAAGCATCTTCTCTCGGGGTATTGCTTAGATTCGCCAAATTCTGAATCTGTCGCATCAAAATAGGAATGAATCTTTGCCTCAAATAAATGCTGTGTAGCATAGGACCTTCAGAACACAAAGAAGTGATTTCCATCTATTATTTTCAAGGAACTTTTGAAATGTGTGTGGCCTTTAGCATTTTTTGATCGATTCAAAATCCTATGGCCTACGCACTCATTTTTGTGGCGTAATTATAGCCATGCGGTTACAACCTGCCGAAGAGGAGTGGTAAGATTTTGTCCCCACCATTCTCTTTTTGGGTAGCCACAGTAAAAAGATTATGACAGAAACACCACACGAGTGTACATCGAAAGCTTCCGGAAACATACGGAGAAGGAGTCATGCGATAGGTACCCAACAAAAATATGGCAGACGTATGGTAGATTTTGGTAGCAAAAGATGTGGATTCTCAATACAAAATGCAGGAGCACGACTCGGTTGACAGGGAAGACAGCGGTGGTCACGGGTTGCAATACTGGCATTGGCAAGCCTACAGTTGCAGATTTTGTAATGCGAGGTAAGGGCACGCTATGTTTATTATATTTTACTTTACTTTACCAAAATTCGCGATTAGAATTTTGTACGGTCAGATATGAAGCTCAAATAATTTTCACCGTTCTTCCCGAGGATATTTTTACCTAACAAAAAATTGTCAATTTCAATCCATATGCAGCTGGTACCTATTTTAAAGACTCCTGCAGAACATTTTTTTTTTTTTTTTCAAATTTGACATTCTTGCAGTACCTCGTATTTAAAATTTTATTTTTCAGTGCAGTGTTATATAAAAAAAGGAAAAATAGTGTTTCAAATTTAGTTATATGAGCCCTCTATGGGAAATGGTAAATTTTTATAACAGATTGTGGGCTAACACCACATCTATATAAAGAGTTTTCTGATTGTAAAAGTATTTTATTTGATAAACGAGTTTTTACAGTTAAACACAAAACTAAAGATGTAAGCAAAATTGACATTGACCAGCCTCGTGATGCATGCTCCGCTGGATGATTTGTGATCTTATGAAATTATTCGATTTGACATTTAGATGAGTCTTCGTACGAATTTCATGGATGTCACAATACTTCCAAATTCCAATATGTCACAAAGTTTTTTTTAGCAAACACGTTTCTTAAAAAAAAACGGTGAGAAATATTAAAGGATTGGAACTGCAGTATTATCGACGGCGCTTAGTTTTTTCTATCTAATAGAATTGCGTCCGTGCGACACGTCTTGATAAATCATCCTTACGCAACTATTTCATAAATTCAGTGGTCTCTCCGGATGATGGTTTAAATCCAATTGAATGTCTCAAGGATGCCGTGTAATAATGGCTTGTCGCGACGTCGGCAAAGCAGAGGAGGCTGCCGATGAGATCCGCAAAGCGACGTCGGGCGTCGAGGGCGTCGGAGTGATCGTCATCGTCCGTCTCGACCTCTCCTCCTTCGCGTCTGTCAGAGAGTGCGCTGAGATACTCTTAAAGACGGAACCACAAATCAATATCCTTGTCAATAATGCTGGTAAATAATTAGGCACATTCTCATTCATAAGAGTTTATTCGCTACGCTACTGTCTTTAACAAATCACTTCTAGGTGTGGCATATCCTCCCAAAACGCTGACTGAGGATGGTTTTGAGGTGCATTTTGCCACGAACCATCTGGGCCACTTTTTGTTGACCTTGCTCTTGCTGCCGAGAATCTTGATCTCTACACCGGCAAGGATTATCGTCCTCTCATCCATCTTGCACAGTAAGATTCAATTTTTCTTCAAAAAAAACTTCAGATGGCTTTACAGTTTAACTGGCCATAGTAGTGTGACAACATAGTTGTATGATAAAAGTGAGGCTAAAGGTATTAAATGGTAAAATCAGTCACACTATCCAATATTTGAGCGATACCATGAGCGACATCTGAGTTACTCGCCGGAAGTAATTTAAAGCAGCATGCACTACCTTGCTTTTACCGCGATATCTTTTATATCATATTTTGATTTATCATTGTCTGGGACTTAAATATTTGAAATCGTCATGCTTTAGGGTAGGTCTCTTCCATTTATCTTCTTTTTTTTGATATTGGTATTTAACGACGCACTGCTTTGACAATATTTATTTTATTTTATTAGGAAGTAGTAAAATAAGCTGTTTGAAAATACAGTGTTATTACTAGACCATTAGAATAGGCGCAAAATATTTTTTACAATTAGCTAACATTTTCTCTGTTCCTGAAACCGGGACAACTGCTAACAGAAATGTTGCTACTGATATTCAAATTTGTTATGCATGACCTTACAACAATATGCTTTTTTTTAAGGAGCTGATATTGACTTCAATGACATCAACATGGACAGGTCTTACAGCCCACTGGACGGGTATCAGCGTAGTAAACTCGCCAACATTTTGTTCGCCTCGGAGCTGGCTAAAAGACTTAAAGGCAAGTATAATCTTCTGTCCCACTCATCTTCATGGAAAACAACAGAACATTTTATTTTGGGTGGGGCTTCAAACTAGGTTTAAAAGTAGGTACATATTATTATAGGTCGAAATAATGAAATCGTTTGACAAGTATTTTTGTCATTTTATCGATAATTTATAAAAATCGATTGCAATTTTCATGTTTCTGGGTTTTTTTCCCATAAAAGAAATTTTTTGGAATTTAAAAATGACTTTTTTTCTGAATAACAACAATTTTCCGAAATTATTAAAAAAAACAAGGTGTATCACCGACGCAACCAGTATCATAGAAAACAGTACAGAACAAAAAACATATTCCCGATTCCCGAATACGTTCACCAATCCAGCCATGACCGCAGCCTGACCATAGCATAACCAGTTATTCCATGATGTGTTTCCAGGATCTGGAGTGACCACCTATTCCGTCCATCCTGGCGTTGTTAAAACCGACGTCACCCGTCACGTTAACAGTTGTATTTTTCCGGGCGCCGAATGGTGGGCTTTAAAAACCCTACAAATTTTCGGGAAGACTCCTGAAGAAGGGGCGCAAACCACCATCCATTGCGCCGTCGAAGAGAAAATTGCATCTGAATCTGGATTGTATTACTAGTAAGTGAGAACATTATTTTTTAGTAACTTACAAGATGCTGAGCCGTCAATATTTTTAATTGCCTTCCAACTGGTTGTGTATCGCTATTTTAAACAGTATATTGACACAAGTTTTTACGCGAACTGTCAACAGAACTTGCAAAACTTAAATCAAGTATTTCCGAAGAGAAGCTATCACCCAACCTAAACTCCTTAATTTTTCTTTGTTGTTTCTTTTCCGGGATTCCAGTGGATTTCAAAAAGCAACCGGATGTTAAGATTTAAATATATGTATCTGATTAACTGTGACCTTGAATCTTTAGCTGGCAGTTGTCTTTCAAATCGAAGATCATCAAACTGGTCATTAGTATGCTGGATATGTCCTTCAGGCTGAAGATTGTTTTTGATATTTTTCAGCGAATGCAAGAAAGCGCAAGCTTCTTCAAATGCTCGCAACCCAGTTCTTGCTCTGAAGCTGTGGAACGCAAGCTTGAAAATGGTTGGCATGGAGAATGAAGATGTCTTCGAAGGTTGTGGTATCAAGCTCTGAAAGCAGTTATTCATAATTGCCAATATCTACCTCAGGTTACAGAAGTCTTGAAGCTCACAGTATGAAATCATATCCAAGTAGCTGACATTTCCGGTTTGTGTCTTTTGTGATTTTAATATTTTTTTTCATATATGAATTAATTTGTTGAATATTTTATAATAACAAGACTATGTGGAACAATACTAAAATACCAAAACAAATAAATGATTTATATTTTTTACCAAAAACTAAAACTAAGAAAAGAACTGAAGATGGATCTCTCTATCAAGCAAGTCAGGCCCATTGCTAATTTTCTTCTATTTTATATTTACTTCATTGTTAGTGCCACAACTTGTATCATTTATAATCTAACTGCCATTTAAACTTTAATCTGTTGTTTATTCAGTGAGTTATTTAAAATGCAAAGGTGTTTTTGCGAAAGTTAATTTCGTCATCACCCATAGTCTCGCCGAATATCTGCACTGGTATCAAGGCGTTTTTTGTCGATAGCGTTGCATTTTGTGAATTGAGATGTGACAATTGCGTTAGAGTTACTGATTGGTCCATTATTGTTTACTCTACAGCACATTTTTTATGCTTTGTTACAAAATTTAGTTCCCACTAAAATTAGCATTTTGTCTCGTGTTCATAAATTCTTGATTCTAGTTTCATGGTCATGTATGTCCAGTTATTCACCTGTGAAATGTTTGTTGTCAATTAATTGTAAAGAAAATGGATGTATAAAATATAAATATAAAGACATATCTAAGGAAAGAATTGAATTTAGTATAATTTGGCCCAAGGTGCGAAGCTGGCCTCAGCTAAGTATCTGATAAGTTTACGGGCGTTCATATTACTTTCTTAATACATGCTTGTTATTATTAGACCCATTAGGTTTTTTTTACCGGATAGCAAAATTTGAGATGAAAATAAAAATAGAAGAGCATTCAGAAAAAAATGCGTTTTTGTGATTAATTACTGTACGACTGGCTGCACGTTCTAATTTCACTACAACGATAGTTTTTAGAATGTATTCCAAAAACTCAGGGGCATCCAGTTCTAACAATAGCCAGTTATTTGTTCATGCATTGGTAGAGATTAACATTCACCTTTGAAATATGTCAGCTGCCGGAATGATTGGGCGCGTTACCCAGATCTGCATTTTAATTAAATTACTGGTGTTGTCTGACGGGAAGGGGTGAGGGTAAGTAGGTATGTAAATGGGAAACACAGATTAGATGGTCAAGTCGAGACGGGTTGAAATGATGACACTTGACAAGTCGAACACGAATCGAACCAAGACCCTCCTAATTATGTGAAATGCGATTTAAATTTCAATCGATTGCAATGCGCGGGGTATTTTATCATTAGGACGACTACCACCCTCTCAAAAATTGATGCTTAACCGGTACTCGAACCCCGATCATCGATTTGTGAGAGAGTAGAAGTGTTCCTTGAATTAAAATTCCCTCCTAATTGCAACTTTCAACGTTTAGCTTACCTCGATTATATATTCTCGGACACCTAGTCCAGCCTAATGTGTTGTTTCACGAGCACAAGCAAAAATATGTTTGCCTAGAGCGAGTGTCCGCTTCACACCTTGACACTTGATGGCACCCCTATGAATAACGGACAGTACTGGTGCTCGCGAGTTTGACAGTGGCGTTTTCGAATGACCACTGTCATCGCAACACTCAGAACTTACTTTTGAAAAAAATTAAGTTTTCAACCAATTTTTATTCCTGTTCAATGATATTTATTTTCTTGGTCAATCCCTCTTTCCGGTGATCCACTAAGTACCGTTAAAAAGTGTCAAAGCTGATGACTCCTCAGCTTAAAGAATGCGCCTGTAATTTCAGGGAAAACTGGCGAACACAGCCATGGTCAAAGGCCCACGACCTAGTCCTAGATCTGAAGTTTTGGTATAAAAGTCTGAACATTTTTTGAATGGAAAGTCAGGAAATATTCGAGGGCTGCGGAAACAACTACTGAAGCTTAATTTCTGAAGTTTTTGAATTGTTGCTTCGTTGTTACTGATAGCAATCAATGTCATTAGATGCTTGTAAGTGCAGTTAAATTAGTAGGTGTACTCTAGTTGAAGGTCAATGATGGGAGACTTGAGCTATCTTGTTTGTATCTGAGCAAAGATCTGAGAACTAGCCTGCCTTACTACGTAACCTCTTACTCAATTTCATTGATTCACAGTCGTTTTAACTGTATAATTTTAAGGTAATAAAATTGTGCCCTCAAAGCAAATTTAGGCAACAGGTTTTTTTTTTATTGATGTCAGTAGTGATTGCTTTTTTATATAACTTAAAACCTTCGCTAGGACGATACAGTTAATGCTAATTTTTGCAATAATCACGATTTAAAGATTAAAAATTTATTCTTTCGCGGTCGGACCCACAAAGGATAGTTTTCGTTTTACCTCGGAGTTCAATGATGATCAGCCAATCATAGATGGTGATTCCAGACTTCTTACCTGTGCTTCTACGGTATCTTTGCAACATAAACCTCCGAACATATGGTGGCTAAGCTTATGCTCTGCATTGTGGATCTGGTTGTGCATACGTTTCAACAAATAAAACAGAAATATTAATCACAAATTCGCTTCCAATAGATCTGAGCCAGTTTAATTCGTACCTAATTGTGACCTTATTTTTTCATTTCGTCATTTTTGCCTTTTTTTTCGTCTTTTTTGACAGTTATACGCTCTTCGATTGCAACATTTCAGCAAATTTATTGATTTGCTTCCCATTAATGACTAGTACTATTTATTGTTTTAGGCTAAATATAGCTCATGATAACAAACATTCAAAAAATTACTTGCAGGTCATTTTTTAATCATCAGATAGTAATATAGATTTAATGATAACACCGTCTACTTTTAACAAAACATTTTCAATCCGTGACAGGAAATCAAAACCTAGCCTGTGGAACGATGCGTACATGCCAATTAGATGACGAAAATCTCAATTGCACGAATTATTAAAATTGATTTGGCTCTTTGATTGACCTTCACATGGCCGACTAGATGACCTGACAATTGACACTCAAGCATCCAGTGGACATCGCAGTTAGTCCCCTGTCACACTATCACGTCGATCGCCACTCCAGCTTGATCGATAACCAATTTACTGATCGGTGATCGTGGTGATTCGAGATTAAGCCGAGGTGAATTCTTTGTGTGTTTGCTATCAGCTACTGAGCGTGTTGAGAATGTGGCTGCTGAGCGGAAGGTGCAACAGCAAGGCGCGTTTGGATGGTAAGACAGCGGTCATCAGCGGTTGCAATACGGGTATTGGGAAGTTTACGGCTCAAGACTTCTTCACGAGAGGTGAGTCAAATCTGTTTACAACTAGAACTGTTAGTGTTAGATACTCTAGAAAAATAATTGTGTTTTTGTTTCATTTTATCAAAAGACCCACTGGCTTTTTAAAAAGTTTTATATTTCCCCTTCATACAAAAACGATAGTTTGACGATAGTTTGATAGAACGCAATTGAAGCAATCTTTGTAATTGCATTTACTTAGCCTGTACTTATCAACTGCATGCACGTTCGAAAATTTTTCAAAAAATTTTAAATACTTTTCAATGGGAAAAATTAAGTTGTTCAAACTACCACCAGCACTATGTGCAATTTGAAGTTAATTAATACAATAAAAAACAAAATAAAAAATTGGTATATGACTTACTTCAAGGGCAGAATTTTTTTCAAAAAAAAAACATAAAAAGCCGTACAAATCCTTGTATTGCGTTTAATATTTTCTTCTGTTGGTAGAAGTGTCATTGTCGCATAAGAGATTACTTGATGCCCAAAAATTGACTTTCTGCAATGTTGAAAGATTGTCTTTCACTACTCAAAAAAAGCTAAAAAATAAAACATATTCTAGCATCGAATCAATCGACTCTTTATTTAATCAGGATGTCGAGTGATAATGGCTTGCCGCGATGTCGTCAAAGCAGAGAAGGCTGCTGAAGATATTCGCAGAGCGACGGAGGGCGTCTCCGGCGTCGGCGTCCTCGTCGTGGTTTCTCTCGACCTCTCTTCCTTTGAATCCATCAGAGAGTGTACCAAAGAACTTTTAAGAACAGAACACCAAATCAATCTACTCATTAACAATGCTGGTAATATACAATAAGCTACGGCTATTCTTTCATGTTAAACGTATTGACATTCTGCAGTAATGATTCTGATCGATTATAATAAGTAATTATTGTGTTTACTTGTAGGCCTGGGATTGGCCCCAAAAACAGTAACTGCAGACGGCTTTGAGCTTCTGTTCGGCGTAAACCATCTGGGTCCATTTCTGTTCACTCTTCTCCTGCTGCCTCGACTGCTGAACTCAACTCCTGCCAGAATAGTTATGGTGGCTTCCGTTTTACACTTATGCAAGTACAAATGCGTTTGAAATTTGCATTATACAAAGTTATAAAAATGACGCCATTTTATGCAATATTTCACATTTTTTCATTGCAGTTGGCAGCTTGGATTTCGACGATATCAACATGGAGAAGTCTTACAGTTCTTCCAACGCGTATAACAGAAGCAAACTGGCAAACGTGTTGTTTGCCAAGGAACTCTCCAATAGACTTTTAAGTGAGTGCAGATTTTGTGATCTGGGATGCAGGGTAAAGGGTTGCATGTACCAGCTTGTTTTATTATTAGGAACACTACTACCCTCTCAAAAATCGATGCCCAAAAAGGGACTCGAACCCCGAACCCTAAAGGTGGAGATCGGGGTTTGAGTCCCCGTTTGGTCATAGATTTCTGAGAGGGTAGTAGTGTTCTTAATAAAAAAAAAAACCCGCGCATTGAAAGCGTTTGCAATTTAAATCAGATTTCTCATACGTGCCAGCTTGTTCTTTTTTGGCTAACAAAATTGTGGTTGAAGTCTTAGATTCCTGAAGCAAGTCACGGAGCTGATCAAATTTGGATTAAATTACATTTAGTCGAAAGAAGTTTTTAAACAATGTCAAGAGCTGGTGTGGTCAAAGAAATGTGAATTAAGTAAGCTGTGGTTGTAAATGTGTGTTGTACAAGAAGATATTTGATTAATTATTGTGTTTAACGACGCACTGTTTAAGAAGATACTTGATTCTGAATGTGCTGCGCTTCGGAAAACTAAGGTCACCCACCAAATTACCTACAAAGTTTTCATTTTTCCGAAAAAAAAAAATCTAACGCACGTTTTGTTTACATTTACATAACATTTACATCGGCTGCCGCCGCCGGTAGAAGGCAGGGTAAACAAGAAAATAAATCAACGTTTCATGGAGAGCAGGATATTTGCCCAAATATTAATTCATTGAAATGAAATATTACGCATTCACAACCTTGCTCTGTGAAGGGTTTTCAGGCCCATTGGTTTGACACTCCTGAGGCCACGGTCTACTATCTTCCATCGCTAGGAGTATTTTCTTTTCTCCCTAACCTGCTCGGTCCACAACCCCAGATCGAGGCGTGACAACGTACTCCCTCCACCCTGGTGCGGTCAACACTGAAATCAACCGGAACATGGACAGCGCTTGGTGTCCGGGAATGGAATGGATTTTCACCAACGTCTTGGGACTTTTTTACAAGACTCCTGAGCAGGGAGCACAGACCACCATCTACTGCGCCGTTGACGAGCGCGTTCGCGAACAAACGGGACACTATTACAGGTAGTTTGTCTTCAATGTTACAAGAGTGTTAACCTTGCTCCCCACTCATTCTGTACTTGGGAACGTTCTGTAGTCATTACTGATCGCACGCGACCAGCTGGGCGACGACATTGATTTCATAAAAACTTGTTAGTACGTTTTTTTTTTCTTTAAAATTGGTATGTTGTAAAACAAGTGTTTTCAACATAGAAAATCACCTTGTTAGGTTATTTAAGTTCAAAAAGACTAACATTTTTGAATTAGTAAAGGGAAAAAAGATAAAACAGATATTCCTGTCTAAAATTCACTGAAGTAGACAGTTTTTTTTTTTGTTTTTTTTTCCAGTTCTTCGTGCCGAGATGTTCTGTCTTTAGTTATTGGAGCGCAGAAAATTATAGGAAAATAAAAGAAAATTCTTTGTGAACTCGTGTTGGAACTGCTTCTAATCATCAGTGACCATCCCTTGATGGCTAAACACGAAAAAAACGAATTTTATCACCCCATTTTAAGAAAATATAAATCATAGTATTGGTACTGTACCTACTAGTATTGGCATAGTGGTGGCATAGTATTTGTACTGTACCTACTAGTATTGGCATAGTGGTGGCATAGTATTGGTACTGTACCTACTAGTATTGGCATAGTGGTGGCATAGTATTGGTACTGTACCTACTAGTATTGGCATAGTGGTGGCATAGTATTGGTACTGTACCTACTAGTATTGGCATAGTGGTGGCATAGTATTGGTACTGTACCTACTAGTATTGGCATATTGGTGGCATAGTATTGGTACTGTACCTACTAGTATTGGCATAGTGGTGGCATAGTATTGGTACTGTACCTACTAGTATTGGCATAGTGGTGGCATAGTATTGGTACTGTACCTACTAGTATTGGCATAGTGGTGGCATAGTATTGGTACTGTACCTACTAGTATTGGCATATTGGTGGCATAGTATTGGTACTGTACCTACTAGTATTGGCTTAGTGGTGGCATAGTATTGGTACTGTACCTACTAGTATTGGCTTAGTGGTGGCATAGTATTGGTACTGTACCTACTAGTATTGGCATAGTGGTGGCATAGTATTGGTACTGTACCTACTAGTATTGGCATATTGGTGGCATA
Source organism: Protonemura montana (assembly GCA_947568835.1). NCBI lineage: Eukaryota > Metazoa > Arthropoda > Insecta > Plecoptera > Nemouridae > Protonemura > Protonemura montana. Next base: position 19,561,964 of record OX387603.1, on the reverse strand, counting down.
GTATTGGTACTGTACCTACTAGTATTGGCATATTGGTGGCATAGTATTGGTACTGTACCTACTAGTATTGGCTTAGTGGTGGCATAGTATTGGTACTGTACCTACTAGTATTGGCATATTGGTGGCATAGTATTGGTACTGTACCTACTAGTATTGGCATAGTGGTGGCATAGTATTGGTACTGTACCTACTAGTATTGGCATAGTGGTGGCATAGTATTGGATGTGCCCATTTATTACACCGAGCATATTCTAGATCCTGTTTAAAGTAAGAAAGCAAGTTCAAGCTCGAACACCGCAAACCAGTTGCGTGTGTATCGTAATTGATACGCGCATTACATAAAGAGCAATTACCAATTGCGGTAACCTGCTTGACCCTGTTCGGAAGTTCCATTTCTATGCCACTGTCAAGAAAAAACAGACTCTCAATAGAAACAAGAAATAATACAAAAATGTACATCTTTCACAAAAAAATTACATTGCAGGCTTTGCAGTCTTTGAACCAATTTTTTATACATTATTAGAGTTCTTAAAAACAAAAATCTCTGTCTTTTGAAATTATTTTCAATTTAAATAATACTTCGCACCATAAAACGTATCTAAATTCAAATTGGAGTTTGTGACGTGGTATGGTGTCACTAGAATCTATGTCGGATTGGCTCAAATGGTAACTTCCAACCACATGCAGTGAAAATCATATGTGAGTTAGAGGTCCAACTTGTAGATGCACATTTTGGTAAAACCCGATCTGATAGAAACTCTGCTCATTTCAAGCACTTGCAATTTAAATAACTTAATCCAGTAAATTAATGAAACACTCGTTGTCTTTATCAAAATATCAAATTTTAATATCAAAATTTAGGAAGAAACCCATTTTTTCTTCTCAAAACATAAATACAGAGATCTCCTTCGACGTCTTCTCATAAATCTGCGTTCCTGTATAGGTACTTACAATTATTCATCATACTTTGATATCTCCGAACGCATCCAGATGTGTAAATGTACCGCATATAAGTGTTCCTTGCCTAATTCTGATTGCAGCGACTGTAAGAAATCGACAGCATCTTCCAAAGCGCGCGACTCTACGCTGGCGTCTCGTCTTTGGGAAGAGAGCATCAAAATGGTGGGCCTCGAAAACTTTGACCCCTTCACTGCAGAGGACAGGCCACCGCCAAGACAGCTTCTGATTCCAGCTATACTCATCAACGAAACTCCACTTGTAATAGATTAAAAGGTCAAATAAAAATGTATTATATAAATTTTTTTTTGTCGAAGAATATTTCTAGCGATAATTTGATTTTACCATGAAATTCTAGACATCTTTTAAAGATAACTCGCTATGTTTTACTGTGTACTAGCAGCGCACCCGCTGCGAACGTAGCTCCCGTGAGTGCAGTGATAAAAGCTGATTTCAGTAAGTTTGATGTTCGGAAAAACACAGTTTTTGAGTTCTCAACTTAGATCCCCTGCGTTTTTCAACAAAATCAGTTTCAAACTATTAAACATTTACGAGAATTTTCAGATTTTTGATAAACGTTTATGAGATGTAAAGCCAAAAGCTTTGGATATTTTTTTAACCAAACTTTGTTAAGATGTGAAACACATCTAAATTAAGTAGTTTTGAAGTTTTTGAGCCCGTATGTGTTTTCTTTGTCTTTTTATTCACACATTTCCGTCATAATTTCGTGAATTTTTGCTGTTTTGCTTTGATCTATATGCAATGAATCGGTTCGCTCCAGTTTGTTTTATAGTTAGAATCTGCGAAATATTTCACTAGTCACATGGTAGGACATTCGTCCTATACATAAACCCAAATCTGAGCTATAACTCCTTGTTGGCAATCTTTAATTGAACGCAATTAGCATGTTTACATAACTTATCAAACTGCGTACAGCAAGCAGTCATACCTACAATAAGCTATCGAATTAAGCTATTGTTCAACACTAAGATTGCTTTTATCCAGGTCATCTCAAGAGGGTGGTCTACTACTTCTTATGTATGATACCCCTTATTTACATACTCCTATATGAACATATACATACTCCTTATGCATGAAACCCAGAGTTACTTGATGCATATGACACCACCAGTGGGTCAACAGGAACAAAGCACAGGTTAAGCTTGGGGGTAAAGTTGTTATCACTATGGTGACAATCCCTAAAAATCTGACACCGCATGTGGTTGGCCGATCATCTTTTAACTCTGAAGATTAAGTTAAGCTCGGATATGTGAATTTTGCCCAAAGTGTCCAGTTAACACTCTATTCTACGAGGGAAGAAAGCAGATTTTCGAAGCTATTTTTGGCGATCTGATCATCTATAAGGCTACAAAAAGTTGGATCTAATTGCATCAGCATTGTCCAGCAATTGCCCAGGATACTTCATACCTCGGCATAGCATAGCCTTTGTGGTTCCAGCAGTTTTCAATACCTAGAGACGAGTGTTTTGCTGCGTTTGAAAATGCAGATGTAAAATTAATAGGACGTCTAAAGAAACCTGAGGAATGTATCTTGTCTCAATTTTCAAACTAAAATAAAAGTAGAAATTCCAGATTTCAAGAAAAAAATCTGTCTTCTATCAGGTCGATGTTTTGCGACCCAATGTTTTCACATAGCGGTGTTTCACAGCTGACGGGCTGGGTCGACCGCTCTGACAACCTAGCAGTTAGAAGCGACTGCCTGACGTGGAGGGAGAGGTATAGCGATGAGTCGGCTTGCTACCTAGCTGAAACACGTGGATCTTTTAATTGCTTTATAAGCGTTTTTAGACAATTAACTAATGAGAGTGTGGTGCAATGACGAATGTCTTGTCTTTGTGTGGTTACGCTTTGAGAAATATGCCTTGAGATGGTGAATTCGTGTGAAAGAATCAACCTACGTTAGCTGCATTCCAACGTCGTTGAATGCTCTTTTAAATGTTAGTTTTTAAATACTTCGTGTCAGTGTTTAACGGTTTTAGTTTTATCAGCTGTGTTTTTTATCTACAAGGCTACGATAACCACCAGGCTGTGATTAAAGAGACGGTTTATTAGCATGCAAAATCCAATCGGCATGAGCCGCAGTTTCTTGGCAAGTCAATGCCAAGGACGCCGCCGGAGTCATTTCATGTCGGTTACTGTTCTTGGGTTCATTATCGCGGTCATTTTGCTCGCTTTCTTGGTCTTTGGTAAAGACAGTTCGCCGCCGGCAACGTTGAAGCTGGTCAGCATCGTAAGTACATTATGTGTGAATTGTAGCAGTTCATTTATGAAGTACTATGTGTTAATTAGTCTGATACAGCAACCGGTATGTCGATGGGTGGTAAGGTTACATATATATCGTATTACATCGGTTGCATTAGAGTAATTTAACTATTTTCGGTCACTCTCATTTGTGTTTATTTTATTTTGTCATGGCATGCTGATTACGGATACTTAGTGGAGTTGTGACATGGCATTTGAAATTCAATTGTCTCACCTTCAACAGTCCAGACAGTCCATCAATGTCTTTTGAATACAAATTCTTTCTTATTTTAGGCATCACAGCAGGTTTCTTGAAGCATTGTATAAAAAATTGATGGTCAAATAAATAATAAATCATAAGTAGCATCACACTTTAGATTTTCTATCAGATTTACAAACCTATCGCGGCATGTAATCTTAATGGATAGGTTTTGCTGGAAGTTTTTAAGGTATTATGATTTGACAAAAAGGGTTTTTGATTTGAGAGATAGTCTAAAAAAATAACCTGTGGCACAAATTTCTTTGGTGTGCTGTCAATGAAAGTGTTTCCAAGAAGATAATCTTGCTTTAGTGATTGATACAGTCAGATCACTAGATTATATGGATTTTAAATGCACCAATTCCGATCCTCAGTACCTGCGTATTTATAAAACTACACAGAAAACATATTTTGTAAAATATTTTGAATGCTTAATGAAGTCTGCTTTCCCATTTGCTTTGATAATGTATTTCCAATTAAACCCAACTTGCTTTCAAAACATTTGTTCTCAGTTATTTCGCCATGGTGACAGAACGCCTACAGAGACCTACCCAACAGATCCACATAGAGACGACAAAAATTGGCCCGATGGTTGGGGTGCCCTCACCAAGGTAAACCAGGGAACATTCTATTTGTTATAATCACGATTTTCATAGACAGTTCTTACAGTTCTTGCTACGCTCAGCTGCAAAATTTTGTTTGACAATCCTGCTTAGCAAACGAGCTGTCAACAAGTGGTTATTGTAGGTGTTACCCGATAGTGAAGCGATCGTCCTTTTAAGAAACCTCTAGAATTAAATAATTGCTACTCAAATTATCGACTCATGCATATCAATCGTTGAGGTTAGCATTAAAACAGATTAATTGAACGTAAACCAGTCTCAAATGCGAGTAATCTGCACAAAAACTTAAAACTATGACGACTCCATCTAGTAGCATAATTTTTTTTTTTTTTTATTTGACGGCCAATTTTGGCGAAGACGAATGAAAATTAGCGCTACGGTCTTAGGGTAGTATTTTAGCGTGTATCCCTTTGTAATCGGTTTCAGTTGAAGTCTATTAATTTTCCCTACCTTTCAGGCTCTCGCTTGCTTTTAAAAGTTGCCAACCAGAAAATCCACACCTAAAACCAATTTCTTGCCAAGCGTCAACTTGTCGCTTATAATTTATGAAATAAACTTACTTATCCTACAACGAAAACTATACCAATTGTATTGATTTTGTTTCCTGATAAAAAATAGTATGCATCTAAGCTAACCTAACCTTGACAATTGTCCCACTAAATTCCAGAAAGGAAAACAACAGATGTTTGATCTCGGCCAGTTTATCAGGACACGGTATGACGGATTCCTCAGCGACATTTACTCACCATCAGAGATCCTGATCCAATCCAGCGACCACGACCGATGCCTGATGAGTGCGGACACCCTCCTGGCAGGACTCTTTCCCCCGAAAGAGTTCCAGGTTTGGAATCCCGACCTCGATTGGCAGCCTATACCTGTGCACGCGACACCACGACTTCTAGATAAGGTAATCTTTGTCAAAATATCTGCTATTTTTCTGTGCTAGATGCAGGTTTAAAAGCTACCACAGCTAGAACCACTCATGTAGTGATGAAGACAAAATACTCTTGCTGTTTTTCAATGATTTTGCCGGAATCTGCTAACTTTCCCACTTCAGTTTATTTTGACGGTTAATCTTTGGATAAACATTTCAGTCGGCTGGTAATTTTAAATTCCCTCTCGGGAATCTCCATAATTATTTTAGGTTGACCAATTCTAAAACTGCCCGTACAGCTCACGTAATTTTTTAATTTAAATTATTTTCTAAAATTGTTAAGTCTGTCGTTAGTCTTTCTAAGTAGTTTTTCTATAATCAGTAGCAAGTCTATTCTAACAGTTGCCGTCTTGGAAACACGTAAGATTTCTCAAATCATATTTGATGTTCCTATAAGAAATCCTGTTTTAATGTTTAATTTTTTTTTCAAATTTTCTCTATCAGTTGATCGTTATGAAGAAGCCCTGCCCGAAGTACGACGAGCATCTCGAGATGGCATACTCGTCGGCCGAAATGCAGAAAATAAACGCGGACAACGAAGGGCTGTACGAGTATCTCAGTAACCACACGGGAAAACTTATCAAAGACATCACAGCCTTGGAGTTTCTTTACAACACGCTGGAAATAGAGGTGACCGAAGCATTTCAAAATTCATATTATTATTTTTATTTGTGGTGTTTAACGACGCACTGTTTTGACAACTGGCCCTGCAGCACTGGTCTAATGGCGTCGGTGAATGAGTGGATGATGATGAGGATGATGATGAACCTAACCTAGCCTAGAAGGGAGGAGGGGAAACCCGGTGCCGGCACGTAGCCTACTCCTGTCCAAGAGCACCAAGGAGACCACCGGCTTCACGTCCCTTCCGAAGGACGGTACAACTCGAACAGCAGGATTCCTCCACAAATCCATGCTGCCGAGAGGTTGATAAGCAAGGCGAATGAAGTTGCTGTACTAACTTTCATCCCTCCAACCTCTCTCCCGAACAGAACTGGTCATGTGTATAATGGTCACCCATTCAATACCTGACTCGGCGCAGTGTTGCTTAACTTCGGTGATCTAACGAGAACCGGTGTTTCCAACACGCCAAAACGTTTGGTTTTCAAAATTCATCCTTATAATTGAGTTCATTTATTTACCGAATTTCACGGTGGAAAATGCAAAAATGTGACCATGCTTACTGCTTACTTACTTACCATGCTTACTCTAGGACTGATAGCGTTGACACAAAGGTTTCAGAAACTGAATGGTGTGTGGTTGTTTATTTTTTCAGGACTCCTACAAGTTGGAGCTTCCTAAATGGACGAAGCTGTGTTATCCAGACAAGATGAAAGATTTGGCAGCTCAAAGCTTGGCGATATTTACACACAACGATATTTTAAAGAGACTGAGAGGAGGTATGTCGTACTTCATAAAATGTTCGATTCTAAACATTTACTGATCTCAGAGAGATCTGAACCCATTACTCAGAGCTCTTTTCTTAGAGTCAAGCAAATCCATCATACGCTAAACTTATAGTCAGGATATCAATCAGAGGCGAATTCACATGCCCCTTGCTGAGCGTCGTCCCCTTGAAATTTCAGGACCCTTGCTGGGTGAAATTTACAGAAACATGAAGGAGAAAAGCACTGGAAAACTGAAACCAGAACGTAAAGTTTTCTTGTATTCCGGTCATGACCTGACGATCGTCAGTTTGATGCGCACGATGGGCTTCAATGATCTGTTGAAACCAGAGACAGGAGCTTCACTGGTGCTCGAGCTTCACCTCTCCAAAGCTGGGCCTAGCGACGAAGTCAAGGTAAATCAATCGACGGCACTCTGCGCATATGGTCTGGGCCATCGCTTAGGTCATACCTCTGTGGTCATACTCTAGTAATTGTACTTGACAGGAGGAGGTTTTGTGTAACTCACGCTAGAAAAACAAAAACTGCGATGAAGAAACATGTTGCACATCTTAGGATGAAATCTTATTTAAATTACAAACACTTGCAATGCGCGGGGTATTTTATTATTAACAACTCTATAACCGTCTCGAAAATTGATGCCCAAACGCGGACTCGAATCCCGATCTCCACCTATCGCGGGTGTTGCTCTGAACCATTGAGCTACACTGGCTTTTTGAGACGATTCTAGTGTATTTGATGAGAATGACAGTTCTCCAAGGAGTAGAACCATGAGGCTGTGAATACTCACAGTCACTCTGATTCTAGTGACGCTATATCACGTCACAACCTGTCAAACTCGAATAACTCCAATTTGACGTTGGATTCGTTGCTGTATTAGGATGAAATCTTATTCTCATTCTCATTCTCATCAAATACACTAGAATCGTCTCAAAAAGCCAGTTTCCAGATAGCTCAATGGTTCAGAGCAACACCCGCGAAAGGTGGAGATCGGGGTTCGAGTCCGCGTTTGGGCGTCAATTTTTGAGACGGTTATAGTGTTGTTAATAATAAAATGTTGCACATCTTTTGTTTGTCACACAATATTTTTAAGGTCACTTGCACATTCAAATAACTTAGTACATTTATCAAATACTCTACTGACAAGTGTGACCTTAGAGAGAAACCACACAAATCGCACAATCACTGTCGAAACCTGGGTCTGGCAACATTAGAAAATTTTATATATAAATCATTTTTTTCCCAGATTTTTTACCTCAACAACACTTTATTGCTTGAGCCACTGCTACTTGACCTTCCGGGCTGCGGTCAGCCGTGTTTTCTCGAGACGTTCATCAGCCTGATTGAGAAAAACATTCCATTTGATTGGGAAAAAGAATGTGTCATTTGAATCTCGTGGTATTATTTATGTGATAGAAAGTTGAAGTGGTGTATTATGACGGCACTGCAATCGTGGATCTAAAACGCACTTTGCGCTACGTTATAGATGAGCGTAGCGATAGTTGCAGCTGGTAAAATAATTCTATCTCAAGTTCCAACAAGCACAAAACGAAAGACCGTGCCGTAGTCACGTGATCTCTTCGGAACCATAATTCACAGTTGTCAAGCGCAGATGCTAAGATACGTTTATCCTAGAAACAGCAAAAATTCACACAATTGTGTCAGAAAAATCCAAATAAAAAGTAAAAAAAAAGACCGTACGGTCTTAAAAACTTTGAAAAAGCTTCATTTTGATGTGTTTTACATATTAGCAAAGATTGGTACAAAAATATAAAAGACTTTCGGCAGTACAACCCATAAAATTTTACCTAAAATCTGAAAATTTTCATAAATTATCAATAGTTTAAAAAGTATTAAACCGATTTTGCTGAAAATCACACTCGATCTAAGTTGAGAACACAAAAATGTGTCCTGCTTGTTTGGTCCAAAATGGTGCAGGTGCTAGGACGCTAGAGCGTAAACAAATAAACACACACACAAGTGATTTTTTTCTGGTGTAAGTTAAATTGGAGATTTCGCTACGCTTATCCCGCTTGAAGCCCGTGATTCGGTGATTGACTATTTTCACGCAACAGACTATGTGGGAGATTCACTTGCATTGCAATTGAAATTGCAAAAATTCATTGGAAAAAGCTGGAAATAGTTTCAATTTTTTTGATTATTTGTGAGTTTGACTAAACACTGCATTCTTAATTATTAAGACTTGAAGCATTATATAATATATATTCGATTCTTTATTCAACATTCCGAATTAGTTTTAACTAAGACTGACTGGCAAAGATAAATTGTCACATTGACCAAACGTCAAAGTCTCTCGGCATGTGCTTGTTCTGATGTTCTGATGTGTTGGTTTGTTTTGTGGAGATTTGACACATATTTAATAATTTTTACACTCGAAGAAAGGTTTTTAGAAATTTTTGACATAAATCGTTCGATATCTTCCATCATTTGTTTTCGAATTCAATATCTTGCCGACATTGAATTCATAAATTCTCCACAATGCAGTGACTTCCACTGATCCAGGTAGAAATTTTCAAATATGAAGAATAGTTTTAAAAAATCTTGGACTGTGACAATTATCAGCGGGGCAGGCGACCATGTGAAAGTGCGAAGTGAGAATGTGCAAATAACAATTACTAGCTTATTTATAAATTAAGTCATTCAAATATTTAGTATATATTATGTCATTATTTGACTATAATTTATTTTAGGATTTAGGTTATGAGTCAACTCACACTTCTGTGACTTAATAAAAACATTGGCCAACAGGTATTTTGCTTGAAAATTGTCTTTTTTATATCCCTTGATATTCTTTGTAGGGCGTAGTACAGTTTTAATGAGCAATTGTTTTGTTTTGTTTTAATAATTGCTTTTGAGTTCCTTTTCATATCGCTGAACTTGTTTCTTGTATTGTGTGAGTGCGTATTTCTGATATCTCGTCAATATTATTGTTGTCTATGGCGAATAAAAAGCAACTTTAGCAACGTAAGAAGTCTGAATCTTTCAAATAGCGTCTCAAAGTAACATTTTATACTTGTGACAGTTGTCGGGTCGTAGCATGCCTTCGCCATGGATCGAAGTGCTTTTATTTCTAGAGTGAATTGGAAGGCAGCACTCTTTGATCGTCCCCACAGGATGATTCCGTATTGCATTCTGGATTGTATATAAACTAACGAATTTCCACTTGCCGTCAAGACTAACTGATTCAACCGGGTCCACTATGGACGGTAAACGGGTTAAAACGCGCGGTTTTTTCGATTCGGCAGCTTAGATCATTCAGCAAGTAGGTACACGGTAGTTACCGACCGATCACTGATGTATCGACCTTTTATTAATTGCTAAATCACTATTCGATGTCCCAACAGAGTTCTCTGGGGCAACGCAATGCACTTATCACGAGTTCCCATTCGGCCATACTTAGTTAGAGACCAGACCCTGAGTGTCCCATGTCGAGTAACCGGAGTTTGATCGGCTCTCCTTGCTGGTCGAACTCTGAAGGGTTCGCATTTTCGCGTTAGATCGTGGCAACCATTTTTGGGAGGCTGAGTGCGATCCACAGCTCTGTTGGTGTGGATAGCCGGGTCTCAGCCCAATGGGCGAATCCTTGTCTCTTCTTATACCTTGAGTGAATGTGGTGTTGGTGGTTATGGTGTATGTTGTGTATCATATGATATGTCTATGTATGTTTGTAAAATAATGCTAATTTCTGATTGGAATTCGTATGTAATATTTTTGTTAGTGTGTTTGGTTAATTGTTATGGTCGTTTTGTTTGTTCCACTGTAAGACTATTTTGTGTCTACAAACTTAACGTCGTCATGTTACATGTTTGTATATAATACCTATAAACTAAACCCTAGTAATGCATTTTGAGTTGGGTTGGGGACGGTCGTACCTTACGTCATTCTTTATTCATTTATTTTTCTTTGAAAAGGGGTACACTTTTATGCTTCTTTCGGTATTTTCTGTTTCGTAAATAATTGGGTATATTCGTACTGTAAAACGGTAAAACTGTTGCCATGTTTTAGTGGATCTTGCATGTTTCTTTGGGTGAATTCGGTTCATTGCAATATTGTTGAAATTTGTGAAACCGTTTTTATGGAAATTGTCTAGGAACTACGAAAAGCTTATATGAAATCCCAACATTTTTCGTTGTCTTGGAAAACGTATCTTCGAATTGCAACAAAAACTTTATTACGCTTTGGTCATTAGTATACCATAACGCTAATTTATAAAATCTGAACTTTTTCTTAAATTTTGAATAGTTTCAAAACTATTAGACCGATTTTGCTGAAAATTGATCTCGGTCTAAGTTGAAAACACAAAAATGTGCCCTGTACATTTGATCAAAATCGGTGCAAGTGTTTGGACGCTAGAGCGCAACAAACACACAAACAAAAAGAACAAACAAAAAACAAACAAATACACCCAAGTGATTTTATTCTGGGGTGAGTGAAATTGGTAATTTCGCTACGCTCGCTACGCTTGTCAATAAATCTGGTGTACCAAAAATAAATCCTTTATCTGATGTTTACTCGATTGTTATACATTTTACCTGTAAGGTAGTACCACAGATAGGTAGTACCATTAATAGATGGAAAATTTGGCAAGTTTCCTAATTTTTTCCCTTGCATTTTGTGACTTACTCTCTCTGAAAATCTCAAATAATATGGATAGAGCATAGGATCCAGCCAGTTGATCTCAAATAACATGGATAGAGCATAGAATCCAGCCACCTGATCTCAAATAACTTGGATAGAGCATAGGATCCAGTTGGCTGATCTCAAATAACTTGGATAGAGCATAGGATCCCTGTAGCCGGCCAGGTGTATGTCAGCACCAACCCTTTTCTTTTAGGTGAGGCAAGGGTAATTTCAGCACCGGAATCTCCCTTCTAGGTAAAGCAAGATGAATGTCAACACCGAGTTCTACCTTATAGGTGAGGCTAAGTTCATGTCATCACTGGGATCTACTTTCTAGGTGAGGCAATTTTCATTTCAGCACCGGGTTAATACCTGGTCAAGGACGTCTGGTATACTCTAGGACGTTACCGCTGAAACTTGTAATCACAAAATAAAGAATAAAAAATAATTAATTTGGGTTTTACTAGGGTATTTAGGGTATTTAGGGTATTTTTAGGGTTTAGAGTATTTGCTGCTAGGTAAAAGCAGCAGAAAATCAGATTTTCACGTTAAGCAAGCCATAATTTTTAAAAGCTTTTTCTTACAAAAATAAATTTTATCCTAAATGGATGTCAATAGAGGCAGAATTACGCTAGGGAGATAATGCAACCGATTTTATTTTGCTAAGCAGCCAATGGAGATATTCAGGTCAAATAACAGAATAAATAATATCTTAGCAACATGGTCGCTAAACGGATCACAGTAAGTCTTTTTTTCCAAAACCAAAATTTACCACGCCGTCCGGAATGGAACCCGTCCTTTCAGCGTCAGAAGCAACGATTCAGCCGCCCGGCCACTAAGAGTTGACTGGTTGGTACATGACAATGCCAGCCCGGTACATGACAATGCCAGCCAATGAGCAATGAGCGAGTAGTATTCTGTAACCGATCGATATCCAATATTAATTGATCAAGTTCGTTTGATACCCAACAGGTAGCGCTAACGATCACTTTGCGTCTTAACTCGACTGCTGGTTCGGTGACACTTGGTACAAGACTAGAGAAGGAGTAAACTCAATTAATCATCGGCTGGCTCACCACCAGTCGGGCTCTGTCGCCCTGCCAGTAATCGGTCGATTATGGCAAGTGACGGAAGCCCTTTAATTGGAGTGGCCGAAAGCTATTCCTCCCTCTAGCTACAGGCAGGGTCCATTGTTTGTGCGGACCTATCTGTCTCTATGCACTTGATGCATAATTTGGTGAAAGTGTGTTTTATTATTTGCAACAATTCAGTTGCAATTTGAGGTTAATTTCACACATTTGTCATATGTGAAATACATCCGGGGGTGATAGTGCCTCGGGTGATATTTTCTGTAGGTTGTTTCAATAGTACGCTGTTTCGCGAGCGCGCATGACCTTGGATAACATCACGACGTCGATGACAGCACCTTCTAGTAGCCAGTCTGGAACTAATCGATTCTGGAAAAATTATTTGAAAAAAAATTTTCTCTGCAGAATGAATGTAAATTCTAATTAAAAAAAAAATTGGTGGGGGACGGGGATCGAACGCAGTCACCTCTGATTACGAAGCAGTCACTTTAACCGCACGACTACACGAGCTGCTGTGAAGTAATGAGGTTTTTGGCGATATATATATTGTTGAACTGTGACAACAGCGGCGAAGAAATCTCGACCACTACATCGATGATTTTCAATCAAAAAATATTTCGACGACATTAATAAATATCATTGGCTTCAATATTGCCCATCATCGTAGACAACAAGAATTATTTTCGAATTCTTGTTCAGTTCACTCATCCTGGACCTCAGTACAGGACCATCAGGACATGGACCACCATCCTCAGTCATGGATGAACATACTGCCATTCAACCCAACCATGCGTCCAAATTTTTTCTGGCATTTGCGACGTAGTTTTATCTGGTCACATTGGTCTGTGACTTGAGTCTTGCCGCTGCCGCCAGCGGAGAAGCACTTCACCACACAGACCATGCCCGCATGGAGAGAAACGCCGCAGGGCCCTCATGACATCACATAGGAATATTGGATCGAGTTGAAGAGCTTCAGTTTGATATTTTTGTTGCAATCAGCGCTACCTGTTGGCAGAATCTGTCATTCACTCTGGATGGAACATTAGTTCAATGATTTGATACCAGAGCGGCTCGAGGTTAGCGCAGCCAAAAAGCTCCATGGTCGGGAATCGAACGCTCGCTTCCAGCTCCTGAAGCTAGCACGTTAACCACAGAGCCACAGCGACGGTACGTTTATGTTGGCAATAGAGGCATAATTACTTAAGGAGGCTAATGCTACCAATTTGTTTTCTGCTAAGCAACCGAACATTAATAACGGATTCAGGTTAAACAGGGCTTCGCGAACAATAAAATAATTACATCTTAAGTTCAAACTGCACTCCATGTAGACAAAACGGAAGGCTGTACCGTAGTCACATGATCCCTGTAGAACCCTAATTCACGGATGCCAAGCAGATGCGTTTATTATTATTCGTTTATCCTAGAAACAGCACTGCTTTCTTTGCTAACTTTGTATTCTTGCATTCTGAACTGAATACTTGTAATTGAATCTAGTAATAATTTAGTAAAATATTTTCAGCAAAACGATCTACACGTGACCGCATCCGAACCAGGTACAAGACAAATATGCTATTACTAATCTATCAGCATAACCACTGGGCCGACCAGAAGATATCGGTGGGGAGGAGCGATTGGATATTATCTATGAAACACCTTAATTTGCTTCCTGCGACGGACAATTTTGAACACCGTAATGCCTTGAGAACCCGAACCAGAATTATTTCATATCAATTTCACATGACCGGAACCAAAACGAGTAAAGATTAAAATCTTGGATAAGGTTGCAGGCGAAATTAAATTAAGGTTACGCCCAGTATGGTAAGCAACCCATGCGACGTGCATGTTGCGCAAAGTGGTCTAACTTACAGGGCTGAAAATTTGATTTGGCATTGGAATCTCTGGCATAACAGTTTTTATTAGTATCTGAAAATAAATTCATCGCGTAAACTTGTAGTATAATTACTGATAATTCTAGTATTATTCCACCTAGTCTTGATATTGTAAAATATTTAACTGACACATTTTTTTCTTAAATACAATTTAATATTGCCAGTAAAAAAATCTCTGGCGACAGCAACCGAGAAAGCCAGTAACCAGAGTATGAGTTGAAACTTTTTTTAATTTACTGTGAGTGCCACATGTACATATATCTAAAACTTCAAGACTTATGTCACATGACATATGAGGTAGCTGCACTTAGAGCTTGTCTCCACAACCTTCGAAGACATCTTCATTCTCCATGCCAACCATTTTCAAGCTTGCGTTCCACAGCTTCAGAGCAAGAATTGGGTTGCGGGCATTTGAAGACGCTCGCGCTTTCTTGCATTCGCTGAAAAATATCAAAAACAATCTTCAGCCTGAATGACATATCCAGCATACTAATGACCAGTTTGATGATCTTCGATTTGAAAGGCAACTGCCAGCTAAAGATTCAAGGTCACAGCCAATCAGATACCTCTATTTAAATGTTAACATCCGGTTCCTTTTTTAAATGCACTGGAATCCCGGAAAATAAACAACAAAGAAAAATTAATGAGTTTAGATTGGGTGATAGCTTCTCTTCGGAAATACTTGATTTAATTTTTGCAAGTTCTGTTGACAGTTTGCGTAAAAACTTGTGTCAATATACTGTTTAAAATATCTATGCACTACCAGTTGTAAGTCTAGGTGCCGACTTTAAAGTGGTCCATTAAGTAGTTAACAGACTGTTAACTTACAAAACACATCTGATTGGTTGTTGTAAGCAAATAAAAAATTAGCGGACTGTTCGATTCTTAATGGACAACTAAAAAATTGCTCCTAACGATCAGTTTTAAAAAGTCCAATTAAAAGAGAATTGTCAGATAAAGGCTCATCACCACAGTCACCATCATACACATGATCAGTTCTGTTCGGGAGAGGTTTGAGGGATGAAAGTTAGTACCTACAGCAAATTCATTCGCCTTGCTTGTCAACTTCTCGACAGCATGGATTTGTGGAGGAATCCAGCTGTTCGAGTTGTACCGTCCTTCGGAAGGGACTTTTAGCCGGTGGTCCTCTTAGCTCTTCGATAGGGGTAAGCTACGTGAATGGCACCCGGTTTCCCCTCCTCCCTTCTATGCTAGGTTAGGTTAATCATCATCCTCGTCAGCATCAGCATCCACTCATTCACCAACGACATTAGACCAGTGCCGCATGGCCAAATATCAAAAGAGTGCGTCGCTAAACACCACAAATCAATCAACTACAGCCACACCTAATCAGATTCTTCTATTTTAAACTTAGCTCATCTTAGCTTATTTCACTGAAAATTATAAAACTGGTTCTTAGCTTGAAAATAACAACAGTGCATCATTATTTATAGAAATAAAAAATAATGTTCTCACTTACTAGTAATAAAGACCAGATTCGGATGCAAGTTTCTCTTCGACGGCGCAATGGATGGTGGTTTGCGCCCCTTCTTCAGGAGTCTTGGCGATAATTTTCAGAGTTATTAAAGTCCACCATTCGGCGCCCGGAAAAATACAGCTATTCACGTGGCGGAAGACGTCGGTCTTCACGAGACCGGGATGGACGGAATAGGTGGTCACTCCAGATCCTGGAAACATATGGAATAACTGGTTATGCTATGGTCAGGCTGCGGTCATAGCTGGATTGGTGAACGTATTCGGGAAGATTTTTTTTACTATGAGAAGCTTCCTATGATACTGGTTGCGTAGGCGATAAAGGGTTAGTTTGGGAAAAAACTTTCGGAAAAATTTTCATCAGAAAATAGGAATTTTTAAGTTTAAGTTTTTTTAAATTATTATTTTGGAGGAAAAAATCCAAACACTTTTGAAAAGTATGATCACCATTCAAAACTTATATAAAAATTACAAAAATACTTGTGAATTGATTTCCTGATTTCAACTTATATTAAAATGTAATTTCAAAAACATTTTGAAGCCCCACCCAAAATAAAATGTTCTGTTGTTTTCCATGAAGATGAGTGCGACAGAAGATTATACTTGCCTTTAAGTCTTTTAGCCAGCTCCGAGGCGAACAAAATGTTGGCGAGTTTACTACGCTGATATCCGTCCAGTGGGCTGTAAGACCTGTCCATGTTGATGTCATTGAAGTCAATATCAGTTCCTTAAAAAAAGCACATACTATATAAGTTATAACATCGATATCGATGATGAGGACTATCGATAATAAAGCAGAATTTTGGTATCGCTGGTCATCCGTTAGCATCGCCTTACTAGTTGCTAAGTAACCTAATATACCAATCGTTATGAAAATTCCCGGGAAACTCAGAAAATTAAATTCAGTCAAACTCTGTCGGATGACCAAGTTATCAGGAAACAAAAAAGAGCTGGGGACTTGGAAAAGGTATATTACTCGTATTATATTGGTACAGTGATAACATTATATTTCCCTGCGTATGAGTCACCAACAAAGCAATGATTTTTAATAAACAAGCAAAACAATTTCAAACATTTCAGTGATAGATGTCGATAAAAGAAATGATATCAACCATATCCACCCGGAAGTCAATGAACAGTAATTCTTTTCGTCGAGTCGCTCAAAATATCGCTCAAACATCTCTCAGATATCGATCAGATGTTAAGTAATTTTACAATTTCACTCAACTGTTACGCTCCAAAATGAAGTGTGGAGGAGTTAGCGAGGCTAGTTTGACTATCAATAGATAGGAAGTGTTTGTAAGAAGAATTGATACGTACTATGCAAGAGAGATGAGACGACGATAATCCTTGCCGGTGTAGAGACCAAGATCCTCGGCAGCAAGAGCAAAGTCAACAAAAAGTGGCCCAGATGGTTCGTGGCGAAATGCATCTCAAAACCATCCTCAGATAGCGTTTTGGGATAGAACGCTATGCCTAGAATTAATATGTTAAAGTAGCACAGCAATTAAACTCTTATGGATTTGAATGTGTCTAATTATTTACCAGCATTATTGACAAGGATATTGATTTGTGGTTCCGTCTTTAAGAGTATCTCGGCGCACTCTCTGACAGACGCGAAGGAAGAGAGGTCGAGACGGACGATGACGATCACTCCGACGCCCTCGACGCCCGACGTCGCTTTGCGAATCTCATTGGCAGCCTCCTCTGCTTTGCCGACGTCGCGACAAGCCATTATCACACGGCATCCTTGAGACATTCAATTGGATTTAAACCATCATCCGGAGAGACCACTGGATTTATGAAATAGTGGCTAAAGAAAGATTGTTTAAGACATTACACACAGCCGCAATGCTAACCTAATTCTAACCTTAGCTAAGTTAACCACCTAAGTCTGAGAGCCATCGACAATTTTACTGAAGTCTCAATCCATACACTTTAATTGTCGTTTTTTAAGCATTTGTTCGCTAAAAAAAATGTGTCGTAATGGAAGAAGTTTTGTGACATCCCTGAATGTCGCCCAAGGACTTATCTAACTATCAAATCAAACCAAATCATACATTATTGGCGGCATGCGACAATGCAGTCAATGTGAATTAACTTTAAGCTACACATACACTTTTTTTTTGTTATTTGGTTTATTAAGGGCATTTAAAATTTAACATTCTTAGCATTAGATTTAAAATCGGTCGTGTTAGCATGTTATATGTTATAGTATGTTATGAGCTTTTTATAGAAGCATATCCTATTTGCGACAGGACTAATCTAACTAAATTTATAACTCAATGTGTCAATTTTTAAAATGGTTAAATGTTTGTCAACTTTACGTGTTCACAACAATAACAATCGGTGAGTAATTAAAAATCTCGTCGAACGAGTCGCGGCCGCCATTGCTCTTATCACTTCGATGGCCGTTGAAAACCGGTCAGCCGATGGGAGCCGAGCTCCAGTCGATCGACACATGAGGGAGGGATCGATCGCGCACGTGGTGTGTGACGTCACGCGCACTGTGGTGCACCACGCTGAGGCGATACTCTTTTGTCGGCTGGGCGCCTGGTACCAAAAGGCAGTTTCGATGCCAAGTTTTCGACGATTTTAGTCGAGTCGGGACTGCTGCACAACTAGCAACTAGCACGATACTAGCACGCGATACACGCACGCGTAATATTTATTTAGTATTTATTTATTCTTTTCTTCAATTGAACATAAATGTTATGTGAAGTATGGGGACAGCAAAATATTAAAATAGTACAATTTTTTACTAAATACTGTTTAAGTTACTTTCAAACAAGGATTATGACTTGTGAGTACATTTAATATTTGCAGGTAAGTTGTTAAACATAATCGGACAGACTCCACAGGCTTCTTTAACAAATTTTGTCGTTCTATGTTTATCTGCATGCAAATCTTGCACTTGCCTAGAGTATGTATGGACATAGCAACTTAAAATAAATCTAGTTTTGTTCATAAAAACAGAAATAGTGTAAGAAAGTCGTGGTTGATACCTAGCTGGGTTTACACGGGCTCATTTGGGCTGGCTAATTTATTTGATGAAGCGAGCGAAGCGAAATCCTTAATTGCACCTACTACAAAAAAATAACTTGTGTTTCTTTTTCCTTTTGGTGTTGAGGTGAAACAAACGCCTGCGCCGATTTGGTACAAATGTGCAAAGCACATTTTTTTTGTTCTCAACTTCGACCTACTGCGCTTTTAAAAAAAAATGTGTCAAATAGTTGCGAAACTATTCAAAATTTATGAAATTGTTCATATTTTATTAACGAACTTTTCGGAGTTTATAAAATGCCTGCACATTGTTTTTGAAATTCGCAGAAAGTGTGAAATTGAACGAAAATGCAATTGACAGAAAACACCGAAACAAGCATGCGGAGTACCTCTTCCAAAAGAAAACTTAAAATAAACATAGCGTGCCCTTACCTCGCATTACAAAATCAGCAACTGCAGGCTTGCCAATGCCAGTATTGCAACCCGTGACCACCGCTGTCTTCCCCGTCAACCGAGTCGTGCTCCTGCATTTTGTATTGAGAATCCACATCTTCTGCTACCAAAATCTACTACTATAAAATTCTTGATTTTATTAAGTATCTATCGCATGACTCCGTCGTCGTATGTTTGCGGAAACTCGGACGTACATGTAGTGTTTCCTTCATGATCGTTCAAAAGGACTTTTTTCAAAAATTTGGTGGTGGGGGAGAAATTTAACCGCCCCTCTTCGATAGGTTTGAATTTTGTATCTATAATGACACCGTAAACTATTCGTTGACCATGTAGTTGTACCACTATCGATTAAGAAATGCCGATTAAGATTATAGATGGTCGCAATAGTTTCTTGAAATCCTTGTAAATTATAGATGGAAAAAACGTTTTTGTTGTATGAAGGTTCTTTGCTGGACATCCAGTGGCGTAACTACCGGCGGAGCAGGCGGGGCGTCCTCCCCGGGCCCAGAGGTTTTTCCCTGATGAGCCTACGAGCGAAGGATCGTGGGGCCCGCCAGGAGAGAAACGTGGGCCCGTGCCCTACTCACGCCAGCCGAAGACCCCGTGCCAACGACCCACGTCAAGTTTATTTTTTGTGTTTGCCAAAATAATCTGAAAGTGACGAGTTGCATTTCAGGCACTCGCACTACCCCAATGAGGCTGTGGGACTAGTCTACTCCTGGTAATGGTTACATAGTTGCTGAGTGCTGAATGAGTAGGCTACGCACTCAGCGCTACTGCCTTACTCTTTGTCGATGCAAATGAACGAATTTGCGTTATTTCTGCAGGTATGGGTAGCTTATTTTTCCCAATCGTGGGAAAAAATGCTTTTATAGAATAGAGCTAGCAGTTTAGTAGTTACTGTTCACTGGGTTACGGTGGCAGACGGCAAAAGCCGCGGGGATATCGCGGGGCCCAAAAAAAGCCTATTAAATGTGACAATTTAACAAAAAAGTTAATAAACTTCCTTAAATCAGCAGCCTGTTCTTGTCTACTGGTTCGAGTTTTCCGGTATGCAGCGATAGTTTGGCAGTGAAAAAAGAAACTTCTTACAACACTGGAAATTTGTCTGACCTGCACGACGAGAAAATTCGGTAAGAAAATATTAGATTTTACTCTGTGATTTTACTTATATAAGACGGGGGTGAATTAATAATAATCCCAGTTTCAGTTATTCTAGGTGAAATTTGGCGCAAGGTATCTTGTTTCCTTTCCTCCCATATAAAGTATAGTATGCGGTCCCTTCGATCTTAAATCTATCATACTTTCTCAATCTGTCGTCACTTTGATGTGAATATCACTGAAAATTCAGTTTGATGTAGCTATCTTTTGGCTGTTTCAGAACGCGAATGAGACTGAAATATTTGCGTTCTCGTCATATCGACAGCCCATGGGCTATGCATCGTTTCCGACATGAAGAAATAATGAATCTCTCGCAAACATTACTTGGGCATCGTCGGTGCCCTTGCGAAACATTTCATTGTTGACAAGGGTCCATGTCGTACTTCGGGGCATTTTCCTACTTGTACTGAGTCAAAGCTCAGCTTTTCTGTCAGCTGTTGTGAAACAAAATCCAAAACGGGGCTGGGCTATTCACCTGCACTCGATGTCGCGTATTGTCAACCGTGTTGGCTACTTGCTGACATAAAATAAGACAAGTAACTGTTTAAATAAAGGGAAGCTATCCCTGGGCAATTGTAATTCGTGACTGGAAACATCTTTTCGTCATTTTTCACCTTGGGCTGCTTTTGGTGATCCCGAATAATTACTAAATCGTAAAGAATTGTTTGTTGTTAGTAACCATACATTTTTTAAGTATCTTTTTCAGCACTCGCAAGTGAACCTATACAAATTTGTGCGATACAGAAACATTAGAAATGTTAATGTTAAACATTATGGGCTATTATATTGTTAATGGGCCCAGGTAAACCTATTCACGCCACTGCTCCAGATCCTTAAAGCACAAAGTCATAGCTGGTTATGCTATGGTCATGGCAATACTTAATTGGCTAGGTTAACTTTTTCAAAAATAATGTGTTGATTGTGAGTTATAAATATATATGTTTAATATTATTATTATAAACACTATAACTGTCTCAAAAGTCAAAAATGTATCCCCAGACGGGGATATTTAATCATACTCGCCTTTAAGTTTTCTGGTCAGCTATAAGGCAAACAAAATATTGGCTAGTTTACTCCGCGCGTAAGCTGTCATGGTGTTGTAAGATTGTTTCATGTTGATGTCATCAAAGTTATATAAGATCATCACCTTGAAAACAATGTATTCGGTCTCTTAGGAAATTATTTTAAAATTGAATAAAAAAATCATGTTAAAATCATCCTCAGTCATCACGTTAGATTGGAACGTTAGACCTAGAATGTCTCCCAAAAAAAAATTGGGAATAGATGTCTCGGAGTCTCATATGTATTCACTATACCACTGTTTTTCACTGTATCAAAATATGGCACACTTCCACCTACACAAATAATTGATACCTTAATTTTCAGCTACTGTTGAAGTCCCAGTGGGACATTCATGAATATAAATAATTTTATTTCGAATACCTTATGGCTTAATAAAACACTTCATTTATTACCTGATCACTAAATTAATTTCTACTCACACAATCAATATTAAACCATGATTTCCTAAATGTTTTCTCTTCTTCGCAAAATACTTTTATAATTACAAGAATTTATGCTTGCCGTCGACTATCCATATCATTAATAGGCTTTACACCCACTTATGTACAACCTTAAATACAGTACCTACAAACCTCTAGCACGCACCTCATCACCTCAATGACGTTTAGCGAACATCGTTCATAGGTACCGGCCAATAACTGCAACTGACAATACTCTCTGGAAAAATCTACGTAGCAATTTCCTGGAGAAATAAATGCAGAGGGCGACGGAAATAATTCCATGGGACAGCGCTTGATTTACTTTGATTACTTTGATGATGATTTACTTTTGGGATCAGAAAATTGAGGAAGGACCAAGTTGTTTACAAAATTTGTTTTGCCTATCACTAGTTATGACTGTGATTAGAAAGTTTGATTATAAAACTTCGAATTTTTTTTTTTTATTGTAACAGAAAATTAGGAACTGTTTGAAACCCTTGGGGAAACCATAATGCCATGAGAACCCGAACCGGAATCCTTTGATATCAATTTCACATGACCGGAACCAAAACGAGCAAACGTTAAATCGTGGATAAGCTTGCTTATTTGAAGGCAACACACAAGATGGTAGACAAACATTGCTACGTGGATGTTGCACCAGGTAGCCTAACTTACAGGGCTGAAAATTTTCGTTGGTATTGGAATTTGTCATACTTGTTTGTATAAGGATCTTAAAAGTGAAATAATCTTGTGAAAAGGAATAAATGGAAGTCTCACAACCTATTCTTCCTCAATCTCTCGCTTTATTGTATTTGAAAGAAATTCAGCATCGTAAATGTTTTATAAATGATATTTCAAAAGTTTCATAAAATATAATGTAGTATATATACAAATTTGAAATGCATTTTATTTTCATGCTACGTACACTCAACGATACTAACTTAAATATAATTGTCTAGTATAATAGTAGGTATTTCGGTGCTAATTTGTTCTCTTCGTAACTTCCATATTTGTAATGGCTTTACAAACACTTTACAAAACTCATCCTGACTCAAAAAGTCGACATATTTAATATATCCAACAATCTTAATTTAAATTCATATATCGCCAGTCCCCCACACACAAATTAATCCTACAATTGAGATGTATAATTCAACAGAAAGGTAAGCTATTCTACTATAAATAATTTGACATTTAACAATCCTAGAACTAAGCTACTCTACCCTCGATTTCACACAGAATCTAGGAAAGATTTCCTAAATTGCTTGTGTGAATATATTTTAACTCTTTGACTGCAAACCTAAAACAAAATAGAAAATGCTGAATCCTTCACAAACGAAATATTTGTCCATGTCCCATCACGACATACATTTCAATCCATAAATGCTGATGCTCAAAAAATAAATTTTTGTAATAATAACATGACATAAATAATAATACCAAGAACTTTCTAGCCAGTGAACATCTTACAAAAGCATTTAATATTAATTGCAATTTCAATGTAGATAGGTATTTAGTGTGCGGATTTCGTACAAGTAATTAATTAATTTTTAGCGACGATAATAAGACACATCGACACATTCGTACATTTCATACATGGAAAGTACCATTTTGTAAGACACTGATATTTAGATTATCCTTTGGCTTCAAAAAATTAGATTCTCGTCGAAGGTTTTAAAATCCTCGCTTTGACGGCGGAGTCAGATGAGAAGGTAGTTCAGCTGGTAGATCGTGACCGTCAAGCTTGACCGAAATCAGGTGCATTGCAAGAGCAAACTCGTCTGCGTCAAGGAGACCGTCTTTGTCCACGTCCGCAAGCTTCCAGATTTTCCCAAGCACCGAGTTGGGAAGCTTAGATTTCACCATCTCTGACTTTGCAGCTACACAAACACAGGCAATTTTAGAAATATTAGAGCCAGAATCATTATGACATCAAGCGAGCAAAGGAAAATATCAGTAGGACTGCCCCCAGTATTGCTATTAACTAATGAATGAAATTTCAGTTAAGATTTTAGTGGAAGAATATCAAAATACTTATTCTAAAAATATAGCTCAAATAACAATAAAACATCTTGGCCAAAATGTGGACAAAAGCTTTAAGACAAAAGGAAAACGGGGGAAATCAGCAGAGGTCATTTGTAGAGTTTAAAAAAAAGGACAGTTGGCCCGCATGTCACCCCAAAACGAGCTGTTGGGAATGCTGAAAAAGTATGTTCTCTTGCTAAATGGAGTATGGTCATTGGTATTCGATTTTCCTACAGCAGGAAGGTTAGACTGAAATTTGGAATATGGTCAGTTCATTACTTTCGTTAAGTTGCGCCTTTCCTCGTTCTGTAAGCACATTAACAGAGAACAGTAAGTAAACAATCTAGCCAGTCGAACTATAATTCCAACCAACAGCAATAAAATATCCCGTTTTAAGAACTGTGCTAGTTTCCATTAGATGATAACCTAAAAAAAGAAGATTGATTGCTAGCTAAAAGATATCTTTTGAGATTGTTCATAGTTAATCTTTGCAGGGGAAAGATTCCCGAGCGATTAAAGAACTATTTCAGCGTTTTCAAACTTCAATGCCCGGGCCATTTTTTGTCTGCCAAATGTGGTTTCCTAAGTTTTTCTGTAAGGCTGATTATTCAGCAAAAAAAAATACTTATTTTGAGTACCCAACTTATTTATATCGCTTAATTCCTGTAATACTATAACCATATGCAAAGGGAAAATACAAACCTGATGGGCCTATGGATTCTAAAACATATTTTCATGAAGTCAGGTTTCTTTCCCCTTCAATTCTTTAACTGAAGGTATAAATTATTCTTATAGAATTGCGTACCTGCTCCGGTAAGTTTTCCGTCGCTGGGACCGAGTGTATCAAAAAGCGTATCATAATTGTGACGATCTTTGGTGACGATCCATTCCGTTTCGCCGGCACCTGCGTCCACTCCTTCACCTCGCTTGTACCCGAACGGGCTGGCTTTGTCTTCAACGCCATCGAAAGCCCCTCCTGAAAGCAAGTAAATCCATTAATTTGTTAGTATAGTGCAAACCATATTCAGCATTCTGTTAAAATGATTCTGCAGGATTGAAAAGTAAATCTGCATGATTTAATTTTGTAGGTAACAAAATTCTAGCCAACTTATATAAATGATTATGTAAACAGACAAGGCAAGAGTGCTGAGGGACACTTCATTACACTGAAAGCACTGTTCCAATTTGAATGAGGTGCGTAAATCAAACGGAAACAATAGTGTACAGAAAGAGCGAGAGTGTTGCTCAATGCAAGCGAGTACCTTTAATCACAGTATCTGTAGGTTTCAGAATTTCGTCATGAGGTATTTGAGCCATCAATCGCGCAATATCTTCTGCCAACATCTTGTCAACAACTTCAATGAGTCTAGGTTTCAATGCCTGGAACTTGGTGAAATCATGATGCTGCAAGGACTCCTGCATCTTCTTCAAGTCAGGGAAATCGCCAGGTGAAATCTGGTGCTCGCGTTGCAGTTGATCGTAGATTTGGCCCAGATTCTTGATCAACTCTTTCTTTTTGCCGTCTTTGCCAAAGACTGCTGGCATGTCTTTCCGAAGGGCACTGATGATGTAAGCATGAACCTTTGCTAGCCTGGCTCGCTTGATCAGATCATTGAGTTTCCGGAGTGCTGCATTCCTTGGCAGCGACTGTAAGTCCTTGAAGAGATCTTGCTCTTCGTCTTCGAATAATCTAAACACAGACAATTGAGATTATGATAAATGTAATTTACCAAATTATTGTAGCTACTGACATAAAAAATATTATGGTACTGACCTTCTATTGCAGTCAAAACGAAGTGGTTCATCCCAGAAAGACCCAATGTACACTCTGGCCACTTCTGGAGTCTGGAGAACTTTCCCAAGAGACCACATGAGAGCACCGTAAACTCGCATAAGCTGTTGATGGTCAACCATGTCTGCTTTGTTCAACACAATGCGGATTTTATCATCATGGCCTCGTAGCGCTTCGATAGACCTTCTAAATTCATCAGAAATGTCCAGTTTGTGCGCATCAAAAAGAAGAATTATTCTGTCGACTCTTTCTGCAAACCATTCTAACACCCCTGTGAAGTCATAACCTCTATCCACGCGTTGCTTTTCGCCAGACAAAATTCCTGGAGTATCAACGATCGAAATTCCTTTAAGTACTGGTGAGTTTAACACAGAACATTGAAATCGGTTTAAAAACGCATTACCGAACTTGGTCAATGGCCTGAACTGCTTCTTTGGATCTACAACTAGCGCATTTCCAGGAACGACACCCTCTTTATCATCGAACATGACTGCTATAAACCGATCCGTAGTTGGTTCTGGACCAATTCGTATGCCGGGGAAATCTTGTTCGAGTAGGTATCTGATGAATGTTGTTTTACCAGTAGAATACTGACCGACAAGTAAAATCATTGGCTTGGCGTCGAAATCTGGATCATCGAGCTGTGGGGAATGAAAATCGTGGAATTGGTAAAACTGTTCCAAAGGGAGTAACTTCGTCCTGTAGATTTTTTTGAGTCCTTCAACAACATTCTCGAAAAGTTCCGGCGTCTTCTTGTTATTTTCCTTCGACATAAAACTAAACATCTTGATGGCTTTGTCCAATAACTGCTGTAATTTTAATTTCTGGCCTAAACACGCACTTTGACCTACTATCACAGAACAAAACGGCCGACTACTTGGCAGTCAGTCACTGACAGATGATTCAACGCTCGTCGCCTGATCACGAATGGGCGTACCATCCATTTGCTGATGACGTACACATGGCATTAAACTGAGGTAAAAAATAATTAGAACTCATAAACTCAATAAAAGCGACCACACACCTACAAGACTCTTTTCAGTTCACACCAAGACAGTAGTGATCATTTTACATGAAAGATTTTAAGTCGATCGTTATTTTTTAAAAGCTACTTTGACTTCTCTCGTTAGCTCTGACGTCATACCGCTATTTTTTTGAAACGTTCCAATGAAAAATACATGCATTCTGGGAAGTCTCCGGCCTTAAGCAAAAATCATTTATTTAACTCGCGATTTAAGCACTTGAAAATATTTGGCAGATGACACACGATTGCTAGAAGAGCAGCTACTATGTGTCTGGCCGCTTCATGCAGATTGCCTACATAAAAATAGGTTTTAAACCAACCAGAGCCATCTGGAAAATATAGATTTGCCAGAGAACGATCAATTGGATGCGATTAAACGGTCATTAGCTATCAAACTGTAATTTCTTAAAAATTTAAACAGAACAGCTATTTTGTGTGACAGACGATGAAGACGTGTGCATAAATCCTCATAAGTAGATGACAACTGGCGTAATGCCCACTTCAAGACCTTAAAAATTAGCAAATTGTTAATATCCTCATCATCATAATAATGAAGTGCCGTCAGTATCTAACATACGCTATCATTTAAGCAAAATAATAATTCATTATCGTTGCAACTGCAATATCCATAACTCAAGTGCTCCCACCAACAGATTCAGTTACACAGATACAGTTCTGTATTCGCTTCGAATACAGAACTTAGTAAAGGCCGCAAAAATTCACAGCCGTTACAAAAACTTTAAATCCAGCATGAAATTAAAACTGTCAGAGCTCCATCTGCGCTGGCAACAAAAAAATAAGTAAATATACACAGCTTCGGCTTTAACCTAATCGATGTTTAATTTAAAATTCAAGGATCTTGCACATCTACTACAACATTTTACCTGTGTGAGCCATTCAACTGTTATCATACATGTTATCACCCAGTTTATACGGGTACGTATACCTTTATTACCTAGTAGTAGTAGGTACCATATCTCTGCCTTGAAAATTCAACCATGGCAATGCATTTAGAATTAATGAGAAGGAAGGGGGTGTAGTTAGGGGGGGTAATTGTCACTCTAACCATGTATGAATGGACGGTTGGAAATTACACATCCATTTCGCGATCTGATTGTTGCACCGAGAGCAAGCATTCATCCGTGATATTTAACTACAGCTGACCGCTTGTAACCAAAGAATTAAATAGGATCGATGACAAAAATAAATTTGCAAGGCCAGCCGTATCAAAGCGTTTGAATATATATATATATATAATACACACCTATTAATTTCATTCAGTTTCACAACAAATCTGATGCAATTTACCGGTGCAGTTTTAATTGCACAATTTTCTGGAGAGGTAGCACGGATCAGCGTTCGTGGCGCATGGATTTTACAGAAAGTGGTTTAAAAGCTTAGAAATGTGTCAGTTTGTGTGCAATGGCCGTCACAACTGATACAAGATGATAAGGTGAAATCGACGGAGGAAACAGTGGTATCAGAACTTCCTTGCATGTAACAATAAATATATCATATTATATCAAGGTGTTCTCTCATCTCAACGACCGATTCGCCTTTTTATTGCAATGTTGACCTTACTCGTGGTAATAAAAACTATGTCAATATAGGGGGGCTGCGATGGTAGGTGCTACGTATATGCACACCTATAAATGTCACCAACGACAAGTCTGACATTGACATTGCGTCTATCTTCAATATCCACGAACAGAAAAATGTTTTAGCGTTTCATATGTTTCAATTCAGCGTATGGGCATGAAAATAATTTTTAACAATGTTTTTGAAGAAAGCTCTTGAATTTGAAGAGCTGTTGAGGAGGCAGAAGAATTCAAATGACAAAATGATCTGGCTGAATTGACATCAGCTGCTATGAATGATTGCCTCTAATTGCCAAGCATTGTTTATTCATCCATGGACTCAATTAGAAACTTTTTCAAAATTATTTTAGTCCTGTTGCAGTACCGGTACAATCTGCTAGTATTTTATCGTGTATTCAATGGGCTCTCTCGTTTCCGCAGCTAATTGGATCGATTCTGTATGTGTTTCCTTGCTGGTCGGTGAAGTGGCGTCGAGGGGGGGGGGGGGGGGGGGGTTATATATTTTCATTACATTCTAGATTCTATATCAATCGCACACTTCATTGTATTAACAATCAACTAAACTTAACACATCGAACAACAAAATAATTTCTGACAGTACGATATTTAAACGGCCGCGTGCAAACAATTTTAATACAAATTCACGAAGTATACAAATGTGTAAACATTGCGAAATATGTAAACATGGCGAAATTAAATCAACATAGCAGTCAAATCTACAGTAGATACGTTTCTTGACAATAACCACGATTTTACCACTGGCTTTTTCTAACGCTGTTCGAACTGACTATCCTTAATCTCCGATGGTTTATAATCCCCCGTGTCATTTCTTCTTGTGCCATTTTCCCACTTCACTCTGTCTCATCATCGCGCTCTTCCATTCCAGCTCTTTCCTCTGCGTTAACGTTGCCTCGTTTTCTGCAATTTTGCAACTGAAACCCTTCCTGGTCCTTTAACCGTCGCTGACACTGGGGGATATCCGAGTCATGGCATCTTGGACATTGTGAACGATGGTGCCGTTTCTTATGTTTCTCTTTGCCGATCTGCATTTTTTCAGGCAGCTTCATTTCGCACGGACCATCTAGGCTAGGTCTTTGAAGTTGATCGCATGGGGATGGTTTGTTCAATTCTGGGGGATGTTGAATTTTCTTGTGAGTTTCCTCGGAGTCTTCGGAGGACTCGTGTGAGGAAAACTCGAACTCACATTTTCTCGTCCCTGTTTTTCTACTACATCTCGGGGGTCGTTTTCCAGCATGGATACCGGGGACATTAAGAGCATTGGAGGTATCTGGTTCAATCTTTGAGACTGCATTGGAGGCACTGGATTCAATTTTGGAGGCTGAATTGAAGATATCTGGTTCAATTTTAAATGTAACTTGTTTTCTTTTCATGATAGAATTAGATGTGTCTGGTTTGCTGTCAAAAGCTGCATTTGAAGCGTCTGACTCACTGTTAGATGCTGATTTGGAAGTATCATTTGTCAAATTCTGCTGAATTTGTGGACTATTCTCTTTGCGGTAGTTCTGCTTGCATCTAAGGGGTCTTTGATACCTACCAGACCATGTTTTACACTTGGAAGGTCTAATAGTGGTATCTGCTTCACTTTTAGATAGTGTAACTTTGGTGTTTAGTTCGGTTTTGGAGGTGGTAATTGCGGTGTTTGGTTCACTTTTTGAGGGTGCATTTAGGGCATCGTTTGTCAAACGCTGTGGGCGAGAGCATGTCCCACGCGGACTTTTCGGTCTGCATCCTTTAGGGCGAGTGGACAGTTCACTTTGGGAAATCTTAGAGAGGTCTTGCTCAGGGATAGATTGAGGAGGCGAAAATAAACAGCTTTCAGGACTTGGAGTGTCTCGATGTTTGCTTTTTTCAACAAAAGGCGCCTTTTCGGTGGCAACTTTAGTCATTTCGTCTCCTTCGTTCTCAAAATCTATTTGATCCAGAAGATGAGAAAGGTAATCCAAATTGCTATTCAGCAGTTCATACTCTTCACTCATTTCACTAACTGATTCCTTCTCCAGCGACTCCCGATTCACAGTCTTACGACTCTTCCCAAACTTGTTAACAAGATTTTCAGCGCTTAGAATCCGAGTTTCCGGAACAAGCTTTTCGTCGTCTTCCATTCTGCCTTTGTAAAACACTTCTTCCTCCTTATCATCAACGTTATCGGCATCTTTGCCAAGCTCTTCTAGGGTGATAAGCAACATAGCTTCCAAGCGTTCGTCAGAAACGTCTTGGCAGTCGTCACCTCCAACGTCCCTGGCCTTCACTCCAGTTTTCAGCGAATCCACTGTCAACAATCTCATCGCCTCCATGCGATAATGTGATAAAGACTCGGCGTTTTCTTGTCTGATTTTCTCCGATTTGGAAGTGGCAATCGGGTAGGTCGACGAGTCCGCACCTCCTCTCAATCTTTCTTCTTTCTTCTTGCAAATCCCGAAGTGAAATCTTAGCTCATCACGTAGATAATCGATCGGGCCATAACTGCTTTTTACCTCGACAACATTCCACTGAGCTGCTTCGTAATAGCACACGACGACAGTTATAAACATGTTTACTAGATAAATTGTGGAAACCATAAGAAAACAGAGGAAAAACAGTGGACCAAGAAATGGATGAGCGGCCCATAACTCGTCCATGTCAAGGTCGTGGAAGCCGATTGTAGACGCGAGTAGAGTCGTCAGAGCACGATAGGGGTCCCGAAAGTGTTCGACGTTGGTTCCCATAAAGAGGTAACTGAACAGGACGAACATGGACATCAGTATCATCAGCATGAAGAACAGTGACACGAGAGCTCCAGCCGCCGAATATATTGTCATCTCGAGCATCCGGAATTTGTCACCGAAACGCAGCAACTTCCAGATTCTTACCGTCGCAATGCAGACCAGCAAGGCAATCGCGTAGCCAAGAATTATATCCCAAAACGCTGCGGCTTGAAAGCTGACGTACTCGTTATGCTGCGTTTCTTCTAGTTTTTTCAAAAGAGCAGAGACATACGAGCTTCTTTGAATGTAGAGCACGATACATGCGATGCACAAGCAGACGAGAAATAAATCGACCACGTTCCACATGTATGTGAAAAACTTTTTCCAGCCGACACTGAAGAATTTTGACAGATTACGAGTCAAGTGCAGCATTAGCACGACTGCGCACACGGCGAACGCGATTTTGCCGCCGACAGTGGCTTCGGAGGTGGTCACGAGAAGTTTGACGGTTTTTATGTTTTCGGTGGTTTCCCAGTCGCCGGTTGCACCTCTCTCGACCACCAGGGTAACCACGTTGAAGAGATTCCGACTCGAACTGTACGTCGAGAACTCGACAAACACGACTCTGGTGTCCAAATCAAACCATTCGTAATCAAGCAAAAACTGGATGACTATCAACGAATTTCGCCGGGTCCGTCCGAGATTTGCAACGTATCCCGAGCCAGGATACGTTGCGAATTGTCCTCGCATCGGCAAGCTGCCTGCTTCCTGAGTGTCTTTAAAAAGCCACGGATCTTTGAGTTTCGCGCCCAAGTCTTCGTGGGCTTTCCATTTCTGCGTCCATCCCACCGCGTAGCTGGCTGTGTCGCCGTTGTACCATCTATATTCGGGGCGGCACTCTTTTATCGTGGCATTAAACAGTTGGTGCACCGAGCAGGAGTTGTTTCGCACCCTCAGCTGTCTCAGTCGAGGGATACCCAGCAAATGAGTGCTGAAATCTGATGTCACGCCGATGTCGTTGGTCGGTTTTTCATTGTAATTGTCAGTGGCTTGCAATCCGTGAATCACAGTCTCTTGCAAGAAATTTTGAAAATCTACCATTGTTTTGACTTCGTCGAACTCCAACTTGGTGCCGTACGTACCGGCAACCACCATGTTGTGTATGTTTTTTGTACTCTCAAAGGCAAGTGTGTCTCTGCTGTACCAAACCACAACGTAAAGACAAATGATGAAAATCACAAACAAAAGCAGATCGACACACATGTCGGCTAGTTTAATGCGTAATTCAATCATACTTTTTATCTCTTCTCTTTCTTTCGGTGGTAAAGGTCTGTACATTTTCCTGATTTTCCGGTGCTTAAGCCGGTCGTCGTAGTTATGGAAGTAGAAATCGCCCCCCTTCTTGCCTCCGTGCTTTACGTCTATATCGCAGTCAGGACGCATTGTTTTAGGACACTTTCTAAAAACAAAACCATGAAGGGAAGCGATAAAGATAATTTTCAGCGGTTCTACAATTAATAAACTAAAAATAACCGCGAAAACCACAGAAGTTAGCCACAGCCACGTCTTTACATCGCCAAATAGTGACCCAAAGTGAATGATGAAAGTGGCTGAAATCGCTATTGTACAAAAGCACATTGTCCAGGCAACATAAACGAACCAATGAGGAAACCAACAACCGCTTCCTGGTGACGAGTGTATTTGACGATAAGATCGAAGATGAAACGCGCAGTCGCCAGTGGCTGAGATCGTCTTCTTCGAGGGACATTCACACACTTGGCAGGTGCAGCGTGGCGATTTGGCGCCTGTCACCGACTTGCACGTTGACGCAGGGACGAGAGGCTCAGCCATCAACAGAGAAAACATGGCGCGCTTAAATATCGATCCATGAAGCGGCTCAAAATCATCGTCGTTGAATAGGCAACATTTGCTTTTGACGACCTCCTCATCGACCTGTACTTCAGCAAAAGGATCATCGTGGCACATTTGATTCAACTGATTCGATTTCTTGCGTTCTTTTTTGTCCACAGGCATTGTTTTAACGAAGAACAGTGAGACAAAAACCACAACAAAAATCGCAACTAGTGACCCTACAAAAGCTATTTCCACTTCTTTCATCGTGATTGTGTAGGTTAAGTCGTCGATTTGAGAGGCAGGGTTGGCACTATTTGGGATGTCGTAAAGCACCAGGTTCACACACATGACAGTCATAATGAAACAGCCAAGCACTGCCACTCTTTGCATCCGTGTGAATCGGTTTCTAGGATGCAGGAACCAAATCCCAAACCAAAGATGATTGTCTCGAAAGCCCAGATGAAAATAATCCATAAACAGATGTTTTTTCGCGAATATCTCCTGCTTCGTCGAGGAAGGAATCAAGCGGTTTACTGATCCATCTCCGTGAGTAAGAGACAGCCAGTTGTTGACGAGGAAAACTTGCGAACACCCTGTCTCTAAGCAGGTGACCGAAACTTTGTCACAAAACCAAGCTGGATAATGTCCAGAACAATCTGACCAAAGACGAATCGCTTTGATTTCTCCCAAATGTTCACGAGTAAACATCAGAAACCAGCTGTCAGAACACCTTGTTAACGTCCGTCTCGCCGAGTCCTTTAAGATTTGTGCGTTGCTGTTGCTTCTGCTTCCAAGAACTTGTATGCCAATGTTCGCACTCGTTCCCGCTTGCCACTGCCTTCCAGTGTGAACGGCTATCACGTACCCACAACGATCGTAGTAACGATTGTCTTCAAGGACAGTTATGCATCGCGTTCTAGCGTCGTGGCGCCTTTTAAATCCTGCCCAAACTAGAAGCAAGATTAACAAGATCAAAATGACGACGGTCACGACAAGTATAAGCAAGTTGTCAAACATGGTGGTCAGTAAAAGATTTAGAGCATGATACGGATCGACTTTGCTTGGCGTTGTTAGGAAGGCTCCTGAAAACAGGGAGAAGTGTGTGCATTGACAGTGCAGTAACGATTTATTTGTGTCTGGCATCATTATGCAGCCATCTGACATCCATTTGTTTTTGCGAAAACCCCAGTAGCAACATTTGATCGAGGACAACATGAAAGCATATTTAAATACAATTGACTTCTTTCCTTCAGCGATATTTTTCTTGACCTCATCCAAATTTGGTAAGATTCCCAAGTAAAACCATTCAGACTTGCTATCTTCAACTTTAGCTGGAAACAAAACTGCAAATTTGTCTACGCCAACACCATTCTTGCTGGGAATCGAGTAAGCTTTGTCGAAATCTGCAATGCCCGGTCGTTCTTCTCTTGTGACTACAGCACTCAAATGTGGATAGCTCTCATCAGCTTTGAAGTCGACCCTTAGCAACGAACCTTCTTCAACCACAACTTTAAACACGATGATCTCGTATTCAAGATCTAGATAGTCTTTCGTTAGATTCAATGTGGATTCGCCTTCGGTATATACTTTCCCAGATGCCCGTAGAGGCATAAAAATGTCAAATGGCTTGCCAGGATTATAGCCGATTGATCTTGGTGTTCTCCGCCTATTTCTTTGCACTAGCTCGAGTTTTTTCGGTTGTCTGTCGTACACCGAGACGAACACGTAGTCGGCATTCGTTGGTTTTAGGTGCTTCTTAAACCAAAGCGGGTTCTTTTTCGTGGTAGCTACTTGCAGATTGATAATAGGGGATGTCGCCTCGATAGCCTTACCCAGTTCACGACTGATTTTGACGCCTGCACCTTTGTCACCAACAAAACGCCCTGGAAAGTTAGGGGTTTTCACAAATTATTGTAGGTTGATGAACGGGAACCGAATAAAAATCAATCAAAATTGCATATTCTCTGTGCAAGAGCAAAGAAATTAATTTCGGAAATAAACTATTTGCCATGTAGCGCAAACTATTTTGTCTCTCCTGATGAAACATACAAAATGAGTCCTTGCTTGCTGTTGTATGGTGCAAGCACAGATGTAAGGATAAAAAGGAATGAGTATGAAATGTTGTAAATTCTACTGAAACTAAAATAAACACTTTGAATTTTAGAAATCCCAAAAACTCTTTAAAATTATCGACTTTGACCACACCGTTAGGTTTAGAGCACCCTGTCGAGCTCACCACTGAGTTTGGTCGGTCGGTCCACAACAACGCAGAGTTGTATATGTTCCGTAAGAATGACAGTCTCCCCCAGCGCTTCTGCCAGACGGTACGCGATCGACTTTCCAAGCAGGTCGATCGACTCGATCAGGTGGGTGGCAGCCATATTGGAGTCCACTACGGTCTCCACGGCGTCGTGCTCGTAGTCCTCGTAGAATGGGTACTCAACGTCTTGATCGCTGACAGGAGGAGGCGTCACAGGCTTAGGTTCTTCGCTCACCCCGAGCATGATAGAAGATAGGGAACTCAGGATAGTTCTAGAATAGGAACGGTTTACCGCCAGTTTTTATATTTTTGTAGGTTTGCCTTATGTTTATGGTATATTTTATTGTTGTTTTAACATTTATTTTTGGTTTGTCAAAGATGGGAAATGACCGAGGGATGGGCTTATACGAAAGTAGATTAATAATACGCGTTATTTAGAGGTAGGCGCTTTGTCTTTGTAGGGTGATAAGAGTCGCAAAAATAATCATGAAGATCAAGTTGATCAGGCCAATCAAGCAAGATAATGAGGAAGGAGGTCAAAGCCAAACGATGATAATTTGTTGTGTAAACGAACAGAAAGTAATCTACCGAGACCGCCAAGTACATGACAGAGAAAAGATAAGTTAACGAAAGTGGTTGATATTCATAAATAAAAGCAAACAAATAACATAATGATCGCCTACAAAAGCTAACCACCACCTGATCGCATGCACTGATCCTCTCATTATCTATTTTTAACTAATTTTAGTTTGATTAGCTCACTGTGTGATTTTTTTGACCTCCTTGGTGGGCACATATCCAGGTAGCACGTCTTTGAACGCCCTTGTCAGCAGGTACTCGCTGAGATGTTGAAGGATCTTCGCGGCCTTCAAGGCGCTCCCGTGGTGCACCGCTTTCTTGTCGACTTGCAGTACTTGCTGCATGGCACTCGATACTTGGTCTAGAGCGCTCGCTGTTGTCACGGGGATCGTGCCTAGCGAGGGGGTGGGTCGGTGCTCAAGGTAATGTTGGGAGGGTAAAGGAAAGAGAGATGGAATGGATGACTATTTTGAGGCAAAGCTACATTTCAGGGATCTAGGAACTGGATGGATAATCATTTCAAGCGAAGCAACTATATTGGAATCCAGAAAGTGAATGATTAAATGGTGACAATCGCAAAGGTAGATAAGTTCGTGGTAACGACAATTATGTTCATTTGCTCGCCCTTAACGATTTTCCTCTGTATCATCATAATTAAGTAGGTTAGTAATTTGATATTCTATGTCTCACTCTGTACACGTCTTGTACTTGCTAGATGCACTTACCTAAATCTGTGACGAATTTCTCTTTCATCTCGATCCTGAAGTTTTGAAGTTTCTCATCGTCGTCCTTGCCAGAGATTCGTGATAACCCTAGGCTGAGGGAAGAAATTAGGCGAATGGCACGTGACGAGTCTCCACCTTCCAGCATCGCCCTCACCGACAGGATGTGTGGGGAAGACGGATCTTGGCCGTCGTACATCTTGGTCACCATCTCAGTGGACCATGGCGTGCGCTCGTTGATCTACAGGTGCAAAGTGGCAGCACGCTCAAGAAATGTGAGGACAGTGCATTAAATAAATGCACTGGTCGAGCAATATAGCAATAATAATATATTGAAAATTGTGTTAGAAATGTTAAAATTTTGTATTATTGCCAAAATGATGAAATGACAAATCAGCTGATAGAATATTTTGATCTCTACGAATAATTTCGAGCGCTATTTCCGATACCATGAGCCGATCAGTAGCTATTCAACTCGGGGCTTAGTGACGATGCTGTACATGATTGAAATTATTTTAACTCTCTCGTAAATAGAGCTGCTATTCAGCCGTTAGTTTGTGGTTATTTAGCACAGTCAAGCAGAAACGTCCAAAAAACGTACTATCGAAGATTTGCACTCAAAAACGTACTAACGAGGTTTTTGAACACTGTTTTTTTTAACTCGCCTGCAATTCGAAGCTGAAAACGGCAGCCATCCCGAAGTGGTCCTTGACCTTGACGGTTATCGTCGATTTGAAATCCTTGTCGGCATCGCCCTCCATCAACCGCAACTGTTGGCTCTCAAAACTCCAAGGAAACTCCACTAGCAGGTAGGCCATCACGACTCCATAGTTCTCCTCGCCGCCGTGGTCTAGCGTGTCTGACTGGTAGATGTAAAACCGCATCGGCCAGTCCTCTTCTTCGTCCTTAAAGCCAGGACACGTGATCGCGAAGTCGGTGGCCACTGTGCCTGACGCTGGGCTCCAAGTGCATGGCGGGTTGGTCGCTAGGATCGGTCTTTTGTTCACCTTGATTGTATACTTGTCTGTGCTGGTTCCTAGAGGACCTGAGGTGCAGGAGAGTGACTTTGTATATAGGAGCTTAAGATCCTGTAATATAGCAATGAGATATGATGGCAAGATGTGAGTGGGAAAAATATTTACGATTATTTTGAAAGCTAGCTAAATCTAATCAAGAAATGTTCCTTGGAATGCAAAAAGATTCTTGGGACACACATATCTGCATGTAGATTTGTTTGACAATTTAAAATACTGAGCTTCCATTGATTTGGGGGGTGGGATAGAATATTTTAACATATTTTAAATTGCATTTGTAAATTTGGATTGGTCATTTTCACATCTCTATTATGGCCTTGAACGTCTAATAAATGTTGTTAATGTATTTTACCGTTGAGTGTGCAGGTTATAGGTAGAGGCAGAACGTTAATGCTTAACTTTCTGCGTGAAATATGGCCGCCAAATTACTACTTTACCGACAAAAATGAAGAGTTCCGGAAGAGTTCCGGCTTACTCGCTTTTGAAACTTTTCATGCTCAAAATATCTCCATCAATGTTTACCTCAACGATTGATATACACGTTACGATATTCAAAAGCGACTAACTTACAAGAAATATCGAAATTAAATTTCATACGATAGTGGCTCCACTTAACGGGGTGTTCCGATACTCTGCATTTTTGTCGGTAAGGTAGTCATTTGGCGGCCATCTTTCACGCAGAGACTGTAACATTAACGTTGTGCCTCTACCTGTAACCTGCACACTCAACGATTTTACTGTTTATCAGAGAGTGTTTCAGTCCGTTCTGAATACTAACTGCTCTAGAAAAATAAACAGAAGTGCAATAAATATCAACCTCTGCAAACCGGTCCAAGATCGTCTTACCTTTAAGCGTGACTGTAAACGCGTACACGACCCCCTCCTTGAGCACCCCCTCTTTGATCGCTAGCTTGTCAGAGCGCTTCCCGAAGTACGTGTCAGCGTCCCAGTTGAGGTCAGGACTGGCATCAGAAGACCACTCGAACATGTCGGGATTCGTAGTTTCTGCGCAGGACTCCACACAGACTGCTTGTATAAAGACAACCTCCGTATGGCTGACTCGCGAGACATATTCACAATTCAAGATACACCTTAAACCCAAAGCAGTTTCGTTAACTTTCATATTGATCTCTGCTGATTTCGTTGATTATAAAGTTTACTTTTGCAGAAACATACTTATTAAACTATTGCACTACAAATATAGCTTGAAAATATCAGGGCAGTACAAATTAAGTTGGCAGTAATATTACAGTATTTTCAAGATTAGAACAGCCAAAAAAATGGCCGATACACAACTTTCTTGCCTATTAGCTCAGACGGGAAAATGTTGTCAAGAGACTGTGTGTTATTGGTTGGTTAATTTTTTTTGTGGTTTATCATAAAAAATGTAGTGTAAAAACGTAGATTCGTTTAGTTGTGGTTTGGTTACGATTCAGACATGGTGCCCATGCAAACCTAATCTTAATTTAAAGACAAAACAGCAATTTAAGTAAAATTCAATCATTCTGCTTTCAATTCCTTGTGTCCTTCATTCTTTTATGGGCTGACAAAATATCTTTGTCGCGTATTTGCGATTGTAATCGGCCAGATTACAATTTCTTCAATTCGACCACGAGTAGGTATACCAATGTCCACCCAGTTTTTCATAAATTGCTTATGGCGTAAAAGGTAATAAATTAATTTGTTTCACTTACTCTATGTCAATTTTTGGTGGGCTACCGGCAACCACCAATATCTGTTGAACTATCACACCCGGATCTGGGATGTTGCCGCCAGATAAACCACTCTGTACCATCAACTGAAAACTATATGGATTGCCGATCTTAAGCTTGAAGCTTGGTGTAAATTCCACATCTAAAAAAGAAGTGTCTCGATTTCATAACAAATCGACATAAATTGGAATTTTTTAATTGGTTGTTTCAATTTCAACAAGGGCTCAAGACTGGGTTGTAATTTTTCAAACTTTTCACAAAGCCGATTTTAAGCCTAACCCATAAAATTACCATGGTAACACCATCTGTTATTTGTTGATCAACTTTGAAATCCGTGATTGAACTTAAGTTCTCCTTTGTGGATCCAGCCCGTGGGGTCTAAGCTTTTGGGTGGACACTTGTTGTTCCTTCAAAATTTGATGAGGATTGATAAAAATTCAACAACATTTTCAAAATTCTTGGTTGTATTACCTTCCCCAAGAATGGCATCTTTCTTGCAATCCACATCTTCCGGATCTGCAGGCACAAAACACGACCACTTATAACGCATCTTCTGGTTGTCGGACGACTCGTTCGGGTCATACGACGGCGACCCGTCCAGCACGACCTTGGTTTTCTCGCTGACCGTCTTGAAGTCGTCCCCGGCGATCTTGGCGTTCAGTGGCACAGGCTTGACGTTCACCCAGCACACGGCTTTGTTACTTCCCGTCATCTTGCCTTGGTTGCTGGGAGTCTTCTCGGTGA
Source organism: Protonemura montana (assembly GCA_947568835.1). NCBI lineage: Eukaryota > Metazoa > Arthropoda > Insecta > Plecoptera > Nemouridae > Protonemura > Protonemura montana. The sequence goes on along the minus strand of OX387603.1, from coordinate 19,522,247 downwards.
TTAACAAAGTGATTGCGAACAAGCCGTATTTTAGAGTGTATGCTGGCACTTTCAGCTCTTTCGTTTTTTCGGCGGTGTAGACAGACTGGATGCACTTGCCTTATGGCAAACAAAAATGTATTTACAGCTAACAATTCATATTTTAAAGCTACGCTGAAAAGTAAATACTGTGGGGATTTCGTTTTGAATTTTAAAAACTTGTATATATTCATAAATATGAGTCATTAAGTGTGTGCTAGTTCTAAAATAATTCAATACACGTGTGGTATGTCCCAAAATCGTAGGTGCATTGAGTTCAAAGTCTTAAAGTGGCAATTGCAGGGTCTTTGTTCGATTCGTGATTATTTTGTTAGGTGTCAACATTTCAGCCCGCCTCGACTTGACCATCCAAGCCAACTCACATACCTACCCTCAACTCTTCCCGTGAGGTAAAGACCAGAATCATAAATGCAATGCAATGAAATGCAACACATTCGACAACTCAGCCCAATCAATCAATAATCTGACAGCTAGCGTATTTCAGAGGTAAATATTGACTTTTGGGTGAACCCAATGTCAGAATCTAATATCAGATCTCGATTTATCGAAGCGTTTGAGCTAAACTATAATAAAGTAATTAAAAGGGATATGAGTTAAAAGCTATAAGCTTTCAGGAAATAAACTTTACAGAAACCAAGATCAGTGGTTTTTCACTTTTCACCCCATATCTAGTTTAGTAATTTTTTTTTTGTAACTCCAGTTTTGTCAATCTTGTGTGGAAGTTGAAATGACCTCCCAGTTTCTTGGCAACTTCTCTTACTGATAAAAATAACCCAAACCGTCCTCCTCACAAAAAATCAAACTTACTAAAATAATAATCTGGAATACCAACATCCATAGGGAACGGCATGGACTTAGAGTCCCCGTCAATCAAGCTGCACATTTTCAAAACGGCCCACTTGCGCTCGAACGTGGTTTTAGAGGAGGGGCACCCCCTCTCGGCAATCGAACGGGCCACGTTTTCGCTGCCTTTGTTCCAGTTGACGAGTTGACTCGAGTCCTGTGCGCTGATAAGAGAATTACGAGTGCATGAATGTTCCCACCAAGGTAAACTTGTACGAATATTGGTTGCCCTAGCCCTTGACCGAGCCATGAGTACTTGTATCACATCGAGAGCTAGATTAGGTTGATTTTGTTGTATTTAACGACGCACTGCTTAGACAACTAACCCTGTGGCACTGGCCGAAAGGTGTCAGTGAATGAGTACATGACGATTAACCTAACCTAGCCTAAAAGAAAGGGGGGGAAACTCAGTTCTAAGACGATCCCTAATCACATCCAAGAGCACCATAGAGACCACCGGCTTAACGTCCCTTCCAAATGGCACTACAACGCGAACAACAAGATTAATCAACAAATCCATGCTGTCACGAATTTGATAATCAAGGTCAATGAAGTTATTGTACCATTTTTCATTCCTTCAACCTCTTTCCCAAATGGAACTAGACATGTGTATGATGTTCATCCATCCAATACCTGATTTAGATGAAATTTTATTAAATTGTAAACGCTTGCAATGCGCGGGGTATTTTATTATTATGAACTTTATAACCGCCTCAAAAATTGATGCCCAAACCGTAACCCGAACCCCAATCTCCACCTATCGCGGGTGTTGCTCTAACCCATTGAGCTACTTGGACACTGGCTTTTTAAGACGATTTGCATGCCATGCAAATCAAATGCATACCCAAACGGGGTCCCCGTTTGGACATCAATTTTTGAGACGGTTATAATGTTCATAATATTACAATATCTGATTTAGCTTAATGTTGCTAACTTTGGTGATCTCACGAGAAGTGAATTGTTTCCAACACGCCAAACCATTCGGTACAATCGGAACAACATGAATACAATATTATAACAATATGAATAATGCTTAGCTTATCCACAAAATTAACAAGTATTTCAAGTAAAATTGCTTCACTATGCACCGATGGATTCTTTTGCAAATAAAGATGCACTAGTGAGACATTGTTTTTCTTAATTAAACTTTGGTGTTAAAGTTATTGTGTTTTAAAAATGCACTTTTTAATGAGAGAATAAAAAACAGCACCCACCAGTCTTGCAGTTCAATCTGAGGCACACATCCCCCTGGATTAGTGACGACGCTGATCTTAAACTTCACCCTGTACTGTACTTCCATCTTGTTCTCTACGACATTGCCCAGCTCGACCGAGCACTCAAAGTCAGCCAACACTTTCTGCGTCGACACCGGATACAGAAAGAAAAGCTCGCTGCCTTTCTGACCTCGTTTTCCCGCCTCGTCTTGAATCCAAGAGTTGTAGTAGTTTAACTGAGAATCATATTTCCGAACGTACGACACGAATTTTTCATTTACAAACGCTTTCTCGTCAAAAGACAGCTCGTGATCTGGTAATTTTAGTTTTCCTGAAAACTTTTCGCCAAGCTTGTCGATGAAAACTCCTACGAAGGATTTCGTTCCTATTTTAGCCGAATTCTTCGCGTCATACAATATGCTTTCGATTTGGGGAGCCACACGATCGAGTTTTCCTGAAAAAAATAAGTTCAAGAGTCAGTTTTATCTGCACAGTTATTTACCATTATAAGTATATATAAATAAAAGAAATATACTTAGGAATGACTTTGTCCTTTGCTGTACTACAGGTAAGACATGGTTATTTAAATTTGAATTGCCATTTAGTTGACGAGTTCCTAATTGCATACTAAAGAATGTATAACTGTTAAATGCTAATAAGAAAATCTGCATAATTACTCAAGTGAAAGCAAAGTACCTATCTTATTTTTCATTGTTGCGTATAGCTAGTTTGTTCCATTCACGTGGAAACTTTGATCAGTAGTTAACCCCGAGTAAAAATAAATTCTAGTCATTCTCTTGTACTTCTTGCTGCTCATTACGTTATCTTTTGTAAATAACTTGATCGACAACATCCTCTCCTCACCGGGCGTCTCGCAAGTCAGTCCGTGAAACTCTCCTTCGCACTCGCAAAACGCGGACACGTAGGTGCCAGTTTTGGCGCTGCATTTTGCCCCGTTAGCGCAGGGTGCTCCAAGTTCGGTCTCACATTCATCCGCCGAAACCACCACGAAGAAAACACAGGAAAAAAGAAACAGTGACCTTACCGAAAAAACGAATCGCTGCATTTATAATTATTTACATCAAGTTCGTTTATTTTACTTGAGAGCTCTTCCAATAGTGAATATAATCGAAAATTTCCAAACAAGTAAATAATTGTTTTCTCGGGTGTATATTATTTGTATCAAGATGGCGTAGATTGAGTAATGGTAAAAGACTGTCACTTTAAACGTTTTTAAAAATTAGTCACTTGCAATTCTTGCCGTTAAAGAAGTCGCCGACCTTACCACGCGATTCAGTTTTAGTTTGCTAGTTTCCACATAGGTGGCACTAAAGATGCAATTCAAATCGTTCTTGCCCCATTTGCGGCGGACGCAAATCTACAGTTTAAAATTAAATTTAACCGTATAAAATTAAAACTCAATCGATTGTGGAACTGAAACTCGATTCCGATAGATTTGGAAATGTTGCAAATAGTTGTGCGAATAAACTGTGTTACTGTTGCATGCATGAATTTGTATCCGATACTTTTCATGTGCGCAATTGCAAAGAAACCCCACGAAGAAAACAAAATCCAGTCCGACCTGAACAAGTAAAAGTGAGCCAAATAATATATTTGCATGTTTTTCGCAAAATATACCGTTGACTCATACATGATTTCGGCACGTATCGCCTAGGAAATTTCAATCTAATTACCCGCAAAAGTCATAATATCTTGTGCGTATATAATGAAATGCTAAAATGGTAAGCGCCGATTGTTCCCAAGAGGTTATTGGCCCAATTTTCATATGTGTGTGTGTCTGCATTATCGAATAATAGCACTGCGTTGGCTGTCTGTGACGTAAGCCGGCGGTGAGTCATAGAAGCTAACAAATCATTCGATATTGCTACCTGGGCATGCGTGCTGCACGAACAATGGAAAATCGGTAACTCCTCCAAAAATTTGTTACGGAGTTTTCTAATGCAGGAAAAGAAAACTTGGAAGTGAATTATCTGGGATTTTTTTTATTCTAGTATAGATAGGTATTAGAAACTATAACTTATTTGTAAGTCGACAGACCCCTCTCGAGAACGACCAGTTCCCTATGACTTATAAAGAACATGAATATTTACCTACAACAGCACTTTAGTTTTAATATTTTACATTTTTATGTTTTGGTACATTTTAGAATTTAATTTTGAGTACCTTTCATAAAAATTCTATCTATTTTGAGGTTTTAAACTACAGAATACCGTATTCAAGGATCAGATTATATATACCAAGCATATAAAATAGCAAATAAATAAATATTCTGCAATTAGAGACAATGCAACTATTGCAGTCGTGCTGGTAGCTCGATTTTGAACACGAGTTAAGTTTCGTTCATTGCCAGCAATTTCGTTGGCTACTTACACATCAAAACAATGGCTCACATTATAGACGCCACGTTGTCTCGTGCCCTTCACGACCAGTCTCCCATTCCAGTCGTGGCTAAGTCGTGACATTTTGCCATCGACACCCTGCAAAAGAATCCACTCGCCGATTCCCAAAGCATTCCGCTATTTCTGTTCCATCGCACTAACGTGAGTCATCCTGGTTGTGATGGGTACATGAATGATGGTCTACATAACATCATGTTGTAGACAGAAAAAAATTGCTCGAACCAAACCCGGAAGGCATTACTGGTACTGCTGTTGGTAGACGCAAGGCGTAATTATATTGGTTATTGGAGTGTGGAAGTTTGCGTGCAAGGCCGAGCTAAATGTGGATCTAGGGTAGATAGAGACATCATGCAAGCTGTTGTGATTGAGAATTTATAAATAAGGAAATGCATGGGGTCTGTGTTCTAAGGATATCAGCTGAAAGTGAAACATTCTGGCTTAAATGCCACGTCAGATAGAATCAGAAATAAGTGTGGCCTGAATTCGCAACATACGGCGAAAAAATTGGTAGATTTTGCTATTTTTTTAAGAGATTTTTCTAAGAGCATTATTTTTAGGAATAATCAATATAATAAATTCAAATATAAATTCACATATCTTTGGTATTCTATAGTTGACAAATAATTTGTTTGAAATTTATACTGCTGCCTGTTCGCTGTTCGGTGTTTTAGAAATGTTAAAAGAGTTGAGTTATGCAGAGACAGGTCAGTCCACGGGAAGTCGCGGCTCAGCAGGTTCAGGCGATGAATAAGACATGAGAATAAATTGATTCATAACCGAAGTGAGATGCAAAGACAATTTGAAAAGACATCGAGGATGCCAGCGACATTCGCCACGATATCTCACTGAATTGCCAAGAATTAGACATGTCGAAATTCTAGGTGAAGATGATCAGCCAATCACAGGCAATGTTCCCAGACTTTCAGGGATTGTTACCATGGTGATAACCATTTAACCCCAAATATATAAGGGCTAATCTTTAACTAGCTGCCTTGTGGATCCGGTCTCAGGCAGATGATCTTCTTGTTGGGTTTATATAAACAAAACTGACCTTTGAAGTTATAGAGAAAGCCCTGTCACCGTTTATTTTTGTACAGAAAGTGTTAGAAATGCCTAAGAAAGTGTGGAATTGAATACGACACTGAAAATACCGGAATCAGAATTACTTTTCATCTCTTATTTCTATATTCAATATTCCTGAATAATTTAATTTTCAAACAGATTTATTTGAATATTAAACTGCACTTCCTTGTAAGTGAATGGACGTTTGAAGAACAGGAAAGAGTGACATACTGAAAGGTCAATGTTACGCCTAGAAGTTAAATAACGGAAATGAGACTTCAGTGATATCTTACAGTGAAAGTTAGCCGATGTGATTTATAGGTTTAGATTTTGAATATTGTTCACTGGACGTCGTACACCTGCTGACCATCAATATATTAATCAAATAGAATACCTGCTATGCTAAGTTGCCGAATCATCACCGATACTGGAAGTTTTGGCGGACCTTCAAGGGTAAAAATGCTATCTACGCACTTAATACTACGGTACAATGGTAGTAAAGTCTAGAAATGTTACAATTTTTCACCGTTCTACCAAAGCGTTGTGTGTCTTTGCGAAAATTGGCCGCCAAATGACTACTTTTCCGACAAAAAATGGAAAATGCTAGTAGGGTGGAGTCCTCTTAGTTTAATTTAGATTTCTCGCACGTTACTCGCATTTGAGACTGGTTTACTTTTAATTAGTCTTAAGTATGTACAATTGACTACGTGTATCGATATTTTGAGTCGTAATTATTTAATTTTCGAGGTTTGTTAGCAAGGAAGGTGCAATCGAGTATCACCTATCGTTACCACGTGTTTCCGGCTCGTTTACTCTCTTACTATTCCTAAAAACTCGTTTAACGTGGAATGATATGGAGTGTATTCTGTAGATTGTATTTGATCAGTATGACCAGAAATTAATTTACAAAATCGAGCTTATTTTTTGTAACTAAATACACACTTTTTCCCTTAAATCACTCAATATCAATAGAGACAATGCAAAGTGTAAGCAACTCTACTATATAAACCAACTCTGCAAGTGTCTAGAGCATAAAACGGATTTGAAATAGCGACCATAAAAACCGTAACACAGAAAAATGTTCGCTGTTATGTCACGTTCGTCCGTCGGTCGGTGCCGAATTTTCATTTCAATTTCTCGTGCGTGAAGGAAGAAAAGCTGTAAACGCATATACCGCACGACGTGCGCCAAAGCGCAGACACGCAGCAAACACGCGTTAACGCACCATTACCATGGCAACCGTAGCTAACGGACGCGGTTTCGTGCCTAATCGCCCTGTTAAAACTGCATGACAAAGTCATCGCGCCCGCACAAATTGCGGCTGAGTCAAAATATATCATTCACTTTTAGAACTGTAGATTTAAAGACGCAAGCGAGATTCTTTTAAGATATCTTGAAAAAGTGCAAATGTGTTCTGAGGTCACACCTGCAGTGTTTTTTTACAAATGATGCTGTACCCTTGCCGGTCGTTTGGATGAGTCATTCTTGCAGATGCCATGCGTATGAGGAATTGTGTGGAGGTCGTGGACCAGGTGATACAGCTTCTATTGGAGCCAGACCAGGGTTTTTCAAGATACGTGCTGACCCTTTTTGTCCTTGGAAGTATAGTAAAACTTTTCTAGTACATGCCAGAGGGTATTTTTTTTAGCATAAACAATAATAGAATGTACATGATTCTGAAATAACTCGAGAAACAACCCTAAGAAATTTGTGAACATTTTTCCTAACCTTAGTACTCCGGCTATCTTCGACCTGGTATTTTTTTCTTTTCTTTCTATCTATTATCCATCTATCTTTTCTATCTTTTTCTTTATCTATTCTTACTATCTTCGACTTAAGTTAGCTTCACCACAGGCTTGACTTGACACTTAACTATCTTGACTCAACTCACTTTTCACCTGTTTACAGCCAAAAAAATGATCAGTGAAGGACATGAAGGAATCATACCAATATCTGGCAATTCCTCAGAGGGCCATCCGAATAGCTAAATCAATAAATAAGTAAAATGTGATCTCACAAAGCAAATAATTAACAGCAATCAGTTTTCAAATATTTTGGTTTATATTTACGACACTGTCCAATAACGTGGCAAAAAATTGCGAACCAATCCCTAAAAAATACGCGAAGGTATGTCGCGAACATCACAAATATGTAAAATGAGTCACCGTCGCACATGATGGCCTACTCATGGGGTCCTGGACACGGTATGACGTTAGTTGCCTGTACTGTGACATGGGCTCTGGAATGCAGATCTGTCTCAGCAATATCAGCCCGGGGTCTAAAGTGGCTGGTCTACGAGCCAATTCCAAACTCTGCGCTCTCTCACATGAGCTGTGAGTCATCCACGTGTGTTTACGCGAGCTCAAACGGCACACCAGCGACACACTGTAATAATATTCAATATGTGCATTCTAAATTTGACGCGTGCCTGGAAATAGGGCATTATAAACAGTTTCGACGTCGTGAAAACATTGCGGCTCGTGGATGGGACGCTTTAATTTGGAACGGGGCCGCTTTGAATGTTTGGTGGGTGGAGGAAATGGAAATAATGTCACAATTTTTGGGGGGGAAATAGAAATGATAGATTGTGACAGTTGTCAAATATGCAGCAAAGGTATGGGACTGTAGGTATGCAAAAAAATTGGCAAGTTCGGACTTTTTCGACTTCGAATTCGGGAGAGCGTGCTTTGGTAGTTGATTTGATCAATTGATCAATAGTTGTAGTTGATCAATTTTGTAAACCTATTGCTGAGATTTGCTTCTCTCTCTGACTTGGTGACTGTTGTAAAACGTATAATAACAAAGTGTAAGCCGAATGGAAAAAAGGGGGCAATTGTCTCTTGATTGCAAACCATTTCGTACAATCACTAAAATCTATTTTACAAATTGAAATAAATAGATATCAGCACTTTACTTGACTGCAAAATATCTGAGCCATGCTTTTTTCGCGGTTGGCATAAAGTTTGCCGCTTTTCGATCAATCAGGGTTTGCGAGATGAGTGTATTAGACTTATCATTAATATCTTCATCAATCAAAAAATAAATGTAATAAATGTAAAAAGTAGTTTGTCATCGTCATTTGTCAGCCTAGCCAAGCATCGTCTTCGGCTGAGAAAGTGATCAGTTACAATTTCGACGCTATAAATTTGATTTGCCAATTGCATGATACATTTTCATATGTGCTTGTCATCGGGGTAGTTAATGATGGAATTTTTGATAAGCAACGATGAAAATTGAAAAAAAAAATACGTGTAAATCTGAAAATGAAAAGTCGGGAATGATCATATGAAAGGAATTCTGATGTACTTATTCTACATAAAATCAGCGAAATATACAAATATGAATTGACATTTGCAGAATGTTCTCTCAGAGCATATCCAGAAAGATTTCACGGTACCATGCCAACCTCAAAGTCTCCATCCAATATTAACAAAATTCTTAAGAAGTTAATGCAAAAAGTTATTCCAATAAAACTAGAAGCAGACTTCAGTATATACAAACAAACCACCCTCCATTCTTAATCTTTCTAGCTGCAACATCTTACAGTTTCCTCTCCCTTCCTACTTTCCCCTCTTCCATTTATTTCACCACCCTCTTTCTTCCACCTCTCGACGCCCACCCTAGCACCCCATGTCTCCCCACCTCCGCCCCGTCACCCGCACCCTAACGTCTTGACAAGTACAACGCATGAATGATGATTCACTGTCAGAATGAATCATCGACCTCTGCGTGGTCCATTCTTGTCTATATGGACTTGGCAGCGCGCTTCTGATGAATATCAATTATCATATAAGAGATCACATCTGTGCTTTTGGACCTTGGTTTATGAATAATGATTTGGTTGGTTGTTAGTGGAAGGAATCCTGCACCCGCGAGGTGGGTTTTACACAAAGGGTTTTGATTTTTTCTATCTGATATCAGATTGCATATACGGGCCGTACTGCTTGTCTGACAAATGCACGCGGTCCAGGAGTGTCCCCAATTGATGATCAGGAAAATGGCCAACGTTTTAGCCGAAATGCTCAAGTCTTTGAGAATACTAAAAGACGATCGAGTTTGCTTTTTTTGGACACTTGAATATTTCGCTTGACATTTGGACTAAAACCATCTACACGGCGAAGTCTCCACAACAAAAATGATCGAGACTAGGCCCCCAGCCGCTCTAAATATGCTATCCCAAATTTAAAATGTTTGTTTATGTGTTGCACTACATGTATCTACTTAATTTTCTTTTTGACGCTTTAATTACAGATTTAATTTCTTGGAATTAAGTCTCAAAACGCGGCAATCCACATCGTTCCCCTTTAAATAAAAAAAAATGGAAATGAACAACCTCTAGCAAAATTAACAAAACAATTTCCCAATACAGATGCTGAAACTTGGTTTAAGTGTGATGAAACTTTCCACGGTACGTGGGCCGCTTGAAAACACTGCTTTCGACAATTCCCCAATCTCATCAACTATGGGCCAGATGTCGAAATTACTAGTGCAGATGGTGAAACTTGGTTCGGTTTTAATGAAAACTCGCCCACGAAAACGGCTTTTCATCATTTCCCCACTTTCCCAGCGCGTCGGCTGCGCAGTGCAGTTGACGACGTCGAGTGTCGTCGGGCTCGAGTAGAGACGTGCTCCGAGTGCTGCGAGCCTGGTGTCTACTCGCGTCCATGTTGCTGTTGGTGCCTCCTACTCGCTCGACCGACGACCATCTTGCCTGATAGACGCCGCCGATGTAAGGGTTTCTTTTCCAACTATGTCTGGCACTTCAGATTGGTTGGATGTGTTTATCGATATTCAGATAGAGAGATGAGCCAGATTTTGGAGGAGAGGGATCGATGTTTTACTTTTGGGAGGAACCAATTAAATTTGCTCCAAATTTGAGCGAGAAACTTAGAACTATCATTTCCTCTGAGTGCACGGATTGATACAGAATTTTTCTCTGATTCACGAAAGATTAATAAAGTTATGTTTTGCTGCTTGCTTCAGACTAATGGTTCATATAGTAAACAGATTAGGATAGTTCGAATCGTACAAGGTTTTGTGTAATTTAAATATTAATTTACAAACTTTTACGTGCAGTAAACATCGAAATAAAAGAGTAAAGAAGAGAGTTTTTGCATTAATAGCTAAAAAGTAGATCAAATTTACTGCGGTATGAATTTTAGAGCAAGATAATTTTGTTTCTTCGAGAACCAAGCCGGCGCATGGCACAGACAGAAAAATTGTGTAACAACTCAGAGATCTAGAAATAATTATCAAGCACGCCAAACAACAGATTTCGTCAACATCGCAACATCAACAATTTGTTTTGGACATCACCGCAATGCCCATCGCTAATTGATCATTCCACAAATCGATTAGAACGCAGGAGACAAACGCTCTACGCATTTCGCTCGCCATACACGGTGAATGTCAGAGGCGGTTGCTGGAAAAGCAGAATGACGAAGTGTTTCCCAAATTACTCGGAACGTTTCACATAACCCTACTTCCTACAAAACAAAACCTCAGCGTCTATCGCGCCATAGATCACTTTCATTGCTCATCATAAAGCCTGAAAGAACATATGGGTCTTCAGAGCGTCGTTAAAATTCTTCGTTAAAACGAACGTTAATTTTGTCCTTGGACGTTGGAGAACGCCACAAAGTAAATCATGAATCATGTATCAAAGAGAGCCGAACCGTGTTTTTTTAGTATGCATAATTATTTTCGTGTAAATATCTAATTTGTTGAAATTTAAACGAATGTAAAATTCGAAAAATATGCTTATGCTTGAAATATTACTGGGCGTGCTCGAAAATATCAAGCTTTTCTTTGGTTCAGATATTTGAAAAAATTCAATATGGAACCATGCTGTCTTTCTATGTGAATTGATAGACAATTTGATAGTCCTACGCATTCAATGAAATCGAATGCGTCTGCATGATTCATCCTCGTTATAGAGAAATTCTCGGCTATAGTACGATCTCGCCTGCCCTCGCATGGCAAGTAGACAACCCACGAAGTTTTATCGAGTGTCGTTAAACTAGTGGTATTAGGTGCTGTGAGCCATTGTTTTACGACGGTGGGTGTGCGTGATATTGATTGGCGAGCCTTGGTTTTGATAGCCGGGTGAATTACGATGTTACTTGCATCTAAGAATTTCTTGTATGTTGCTAGGATACTTGCACGACTCGAAGATTCTTGGGGGGTGAGTGCATCGTTTTGTTTTATTAGATGACTGGCCGAAAGGAGTGGGTATCTTCGATTTGATTCGAACTCGAACAGGCAATTGGAGGCACCAAGATTCTTGCGTTTTCTTGGGTACACTGCATCTAAAGACATTTTTATATTTTAGTTTTATATTGATTTGATCTGAGATCTACAATCTGTAAGCCAATTTACGATAAACGCCGACTTGGTTAAGTGCTGATCGCGTAAACGTCTTCACTGGAGTTTTATGATGAGGTTTTACTAAGGTTTTTTCAGTAAAAATATAAAGAAAATTGCTCCACAAAGTGCAATTTTATGGGAGATGGAAAATAAAACAGCTTTTGTTGTGTAGATATAAACGCAATAGTATCATAACGTGTTCAATTATCTATACCGCTAATTTTTTTTTTTTTTTTTGCTTTCCATGATGAAAATGTATGGGGGGGTTGGCATAGACAACAATTTCGAATCCGTACAAAGTCGCGTTCAATTCCACGTCGTAATTGGTGAAACCGTTCAAAAGCAAAGTATACTTCTGTCAAACTCAAAGAGTTCTCGTCTACTCGCTCACAACTTCACAGAATGACGCACCACTCATAGATATACTATTTAGCACGTTTAAAATCACGTTGACTCCAAGTAAAAGTATTTTACAACACTCATTAGGGTTGTAAAGGTTTCCGAAAATAACTGTCTAATGACACGCTCCGAGGAGTGCACTTGCGAGATGACTCACCACGCGTTGCCATGGCAGCTGCAGCATGGCGTCGCGACGGCCAGTGGCGACGCTGGATGGTGTCGAAGTGAGGCTGCGCAATGAGCGTCGTGTCGGGGAAATTCATCGCTTTGAGAAGAGTATTTCAAAATGATTAATTCTAGCGTTTACCCGCTAACTCCTTCGAGTGGGTGGGAAAGTGAAATTAATAGAGATCATTTAAAGAAGCTCGTTTATTTTTCACTATATTAAAAGTTTCCTTTACATTTTCCCATTCCCTTAGCAATTTTCTTAGCTTATTTTGCGAAAAAAGTGGTGGTATTTTTTCAAAAATTGTATTGTGAATATACCCGCTGCTCAATACTCGCACTGTTCGGCGATTTACAGTTTTTGGCAAAGATTTTCTAGAATACTGAAAATATACTTTCAACATATGGATTGTAAAATATCTTTGAGCTTAAAGGAAATGATAGATAGGAGCAGCTTTTCAGGGGCCGTAAATCTTTTCATGATTTGAACCATAATAAAAAATGGCCGGCACACAGGCTCATAGCCCAATAGCTGTTTTTTGGATGAATTTGACTTGTGTTTGATTTTTTCAATAGTGGTTCTTATCCTGAAAATGCATTATAACAATAGCTTAGTTCGCCAGCTATGAACCAGTTCATGAACTAGTTTTGTTACTGGGTTATCTTTTCACTCAACCTCTAGAGCAGGTGTAAGTTAGTGAAGGAACGTTGGGAACTGACAATGCCAACGAACACACAGGTGTAAAATAACTATAGAAATTGTTACTGCTAACGAAAAGACACCCTGTACTACTTAATCGAAATAAGAGTAAAACGGTGTAAAAAGTTCAGAGCTTGCCATACCTAATAACGCCACTGCGGATGTCGTTTGTCGACAACTAGTTAACTCTTCAGCCTCATTACCACCACCTATAGCACACCTTCACAGCCACCACGAGTCATCGGGATAATTTTAAACGCCGCTATTCTCATTCTTTTTAGCACACACGTTTGTCTTTTTCTGAGTCAAGATTCCTGGTGCACTTCCAATTTTTGCTTTACTAAATTTCACTTTTACCTACCGAAGGTGTTTGTCACATTATTTGTCATTCATGAGCAAGGAATGTCTTTGCAGTTTTTCTTCAAAGTGCATTGAAATAGATGAAACAACGCTGGTAAATTATCGTCGCAGATTCTTGTAACGTAATAAAAAGCTGCCAAAAAACTATTTTTTTTTAAGTCAATAAAATAGGTAAGTCCATTCATAACTACCACACAGCATTTCCATATGTTTCTGTGACATTTATCAGAACCAACGGTACTTCTGTATTGGCAACCCTAAACAGGACCAATTGTTTTGTAGCTGGGCTATAAACCTATTATACTCAACGTACAATAGCCTATTTCTATAATTAAATACGAAAGAATAATTTCCAACCAATTATTCCTAGCGTTGTGATTAAGTCACCATCAATTGGTTTAACAGTATCGTCTAAATGTGCTTATGCAAGTGCTGGTTTTTAGCCACGAGTTTGGGCGGGGTGGTGTGGGGGGATGCGAGTGACACAACCCCAAAAACACACACACGTCGATGTGGGGTTAGCACTTAATGTGCCCCTTAGGGAAAACACTGTATAACTCGGCGCCTCAGGGGGTTCGAAAAGAGAGGGAAGATAATATAGAGCTTGCGTCATCTCGACCAGTCATACTCAGAAAATCTGAACTATGCAAATGTGAGCTCATATAGGACATAAAGCTATTCCTGAGTGTCGGGGCACATGGACGAATATGAACTTATTTAACACGCTGGATTGAAAGGAAATTGCACACAAAAGAATTTATGGAGATGTACATTTTTAAATTTAGTGGGGTAAACTGATCGTAAATGACAGACGAGGTTCTACCTTCGTGGTTTATCTGAAATATATCTCATGGGCGATTTACCGTAACTCGTGCCTCAGGCATTTCACCAAAATCTGGGGAAACACTTCCTCCACGCATGATTTATTATGACATGACAAATAACGATCACTCACATACATATTGACACCAATATCCCTATCGTCTCTTCAATTCCTTACACGTATAGCACGGTCTTCAGCCGTTATTAGATCTGCCGATGAAGCCTGCCTGCATTCCATCGCCCGGAGGACCCCAATCCAGTTGACGCAATGTCTTTGTGGTTTCCACACAAAGCCCACCCTGTTGCCGGATTAAATTATCCACCCCCCTCAAACCCCTTGGCTAATGGAACATGCACAGCCACCCTCAGGGTCTCGCTAGTTTAACAACCCTCTAATAGTCACCCTAACTCGATACATGTGCATGAGCGGCATTCCATATGGGAAACATTTGAATTACTACAATGAAGTCATATCGCTTTCGATTGGAGGAAAACAACCAATCAGAACACGAGTTTTCTTTAACAAGGGGGTTTATAAATTCATATATCTAGATAGAGACTAATTGAAAAAGTATGTCCGATATGAATGATAGAGCCATGAATTTTATCAGCCCCTAGACGTTGGATTTTATCCCAGTAATTTAACAGAGTAAATCTCTTTCAGTTTAACTTTGTTCGAAGCTTTTGTTTTGGGCGTGGTGTAAGATTATTGGATTTGCATCGGATTTGCTTTTAGAACGGGCAATTAAAAGCTTGCGTAGCGTCCCGTCGTCTGGCATCCCAGTATAATTTGTGTGTCCCGCGGGAAATAGTGCGTGCCCGATACGCACTTCTTCCGGCTAATTTAGAGCGTCGCGACGCACGACGCTCTGGCTAGCTGCGTCGATCTTCGGTTTGGTATAGTTTTGTCAGTATACCCGACGCCATGTCAGCTCCAGACGCTTCGCACAAGGATTTACGTTGAATCATTTTGTGATATGATATGAATTCCAAGCCTATTGTGCTGTTACGAAAATCCGATCAACTGTAATTTTGATGTGTGTCTATTTGTATACGTCACTGAGACACGTCACGCCATATACTCGGGAGAATTGTCAGAGAACATTTGGGAATCGATACTCAGGTACTCGAATATGAATCGAAATAAGATGCTATTCACATGAATGGACATTCAGTTATTACCTATTCGGTAAATTTTTATTGATGAACTCTCCGCTGTTGACCTCTTCTTTTCTCGCTGTGGTAATAATTCCTAACTTCGTCAATCCTAGCATTGAAAACGAAATCAGGACCGACTAAAAATTGAATAAAGTAAAACATTGGCCCTGCCCTTCAAACAGTCCCAATTCAGAAGTGGGTCGCACCTGAAATCTCTGCGATATTTTTGATTGGCCTCAGGTATCTTCCAAGAACTCTACCGCTAATGTTTAGTAGTACATCTTTGAGACGCGTGCCAAGCCCAGCCAATGCGCGTTGTGAATTCGTCTCGGCCACCTAGTAAGGAGTTCACCCCGAGACGCTGTTTTTTTTTTCCTTCGTCGCGTGATTCACAACTTCTGGATGAATGTCGCAAGGAACGCGCGAAATTTCTCAAGACAAATGACACACTCGCTCTGCACGCGAGATCTCGCTCTGTTTAGATTTAGATTCGGAAATAAAGCGGTGGAAATGGCGAAATTTTGTTTGGCGTTTGATTTTCTGTCGTTGCTTTGTGAATGACTCAGACGTGGAAGGCTGTGTTTTCTGGTAAGACAGATTTAGAACGTAAATCAGATACACTTTGAAAACGGGATTGGAGGAGGGGTGAGATTTGCGATCTAGGTTACATTGGTTAGATTATGCAATAGTTACAGTAGCATCAGACGGCGTATAGAAAAGGAAATGAGAGGAAGCGAGGAAATGCAGAGGAGGTAAAATACAGTATTGCTTTTAACTTCAAAATGCTATATAAAACTTTATGGCATAGATATTGGAAGTGGTTTATGATTAGGTCCCTACAACAAGTCTTTTCCCAAGCCACAGCTCTAATAACAGTAAAATCAGGCATGATATTTTTAAACATGGTGAGCTTACTCAGAACGAGTCCATCATTCTCGACACAAATATCTCAATTGGAGAAAACTCGAGGTTATTTCTCCGCCCCTCGTAAATCTATGTGTTTTATCTCAAACCCAATGCTCAAGGAAGTCACCAGATCGCTCCGTGTGCTCCACTACGGCAGCCATCTTGGAAAAGCTGCACGACACCAAAACCTTGCGGAAAACACGGAAAGCCCGTAAATAACATTACAGCTCACTCAAGAGGAAGGAGGAAAACAGATTTACATTCCGCCGTCAAAACTCAGCCACCTGCAAAATGCAAATTCGTGTTGACGTAAAATCGCATAAAATGAAGGATCAAGATACCTACACTCATACTCTGCGATGAGTAATCTTATTCCATGTTACCCAATTCGTTGTTCGCCGGAGAGGTTTTCTCAGGGTCAGCCAATGAGAAGTTTTAGTTGTAGTCACAGGGTTTTGGAGCCAATTTTGGTTTCACTCTGTATCGATTGGGACTCTCAGAGACAAGAGAGTGAAAGTGCTATTTTTTTTTTGACAAAAAACATGGCGTTCCTGACCTTGGGATACATTAGAAGAGTTTGCTTTCATTTTCACCCTTTCCGAGACATCGAACGAAACGATTTTGTTGGCATAATTAACTAAAGAACTTATGATCTACTTATGGACCTCTCCCATATCTGGAAATCCTGGCAATAAAAAAGTGTTTTTATAACAAAGTAAAATCTGTGGTAAAATCTTTGAGTTTTGACCATGATACCAATTACCGAACGATAAGGTTTGCCCTGTAGAAAACACCGGTTCTAGTGAGATCACCGAAGCTAAACTGCACGGGTCAGGTATTGGATGGGTGACCATCATACACATGACCAGTATTTAGTAGAGAGAGGTTTGGGACAGGGGTTGGGGTTGGGGTATATTTTGTGTGAGGTATGACTTCATTCGCCTAGCTTATCAACCTCTCGACGGCATGGATTTGAGAAGGAATTCTGTAGTTATAATTGAACGGTCCGTCGAAGAGGGTGGCTTTGAGATACCTTGGTGCTATTCGACAGGAGTAGGCGACGTTCCGTCACCGGTTCTTTCCAACTCTCTTCTAACTGGGTTAGGTTCATCATCATCATCACCCACTCATTATTCGACGACATCAGACCAGGACCACAGGCTCGTTGTCAAAACACTGTGTCGATAAACTCTACAAATGAAGTTTTGCCGTTACTACACAAAAAAAAAACAATTAATCAATGTTCACTGGAATTCCGATGATAGTAAATTCAAAATTCAGTGTTTTGCAAAAAAAAAATAATATGCAACAAACAACATACGAGTATTTTTCCCTATTTACCTAGTCCGGTCATAAGATCACTAAAATACTATTTTCAGGCAAACCTCCTCTTCATAGTGGTTCGTGTAAGCCTCGGATCGATGAATTTTCCGGCCATATCGCGTGCCGGGAAAGTTAGTAGGAAACGGAGATGCAGGTGAGCATGTCGGCACGCGAATTATCCGGCCAAGGATATCGGTATGACTCACATTCACCCGAATATAAATCGAGGCTGTTTTTGGTCTATAATCTACGTCTGGCATTATTTTGTTTGTCTGCTGGATGAAAAGGTCTGGATGGTTGCGCAATCCGGAGCAATTGCGCGAACGAGAATTTGTAGAAGTTATTTTGAAATAGTCACGCTACACATATATTTTTATGCAATGGGTGTGATATTTTATAAATCGACGAGATATTTTGTTTTTGCGTTTTCCACTGTTTATTTGATTGGCAAAATAATTAATTCTTTCATCAGAATTACATACTTGAGGTCGAAAAATGTAACCCATGCAAAAAACCTCTGAAAATCTGTCCCTTTAATGCCTTTTTTTATTGAGGGACTCACGATGGCACAATCACGAGCCATTGCGTACGCATTCGCAATCGAGCTTGCAAAATTTTCTTTCAAGCAAATAGAAACGCGAGGAAAAAAAGTATGACGTCTATTGATTTCAAAAGAGTTCTTTTTTTAGATTTCTTGCAGAATTAAACATGATTAACACTCACTTAAAAAAATGTTTTCAATAAGCTAAAATAATCAACGACTTATCACAGTGAACTCGTGACCTAACCTAACATTAATTTTCTTGCGTTCTGAAAATAAGCAGTAATAAAATTAAAGCTGGAAAGATGCGCATGGTGCCAGCTCTGTGTACATTCACCTTTCTCCTTCTCTTTCCCTCGCACAAGCTCAGCTCGACGTCTCCGTGAGATGGACAACATTTAAACAACGCCCACTACAGCATCAAATTAGCCCCTCAGTATCAGCCTCAGTGAATCGAACTTTAAATCCACACGCATTGCCTAATATGAAGCTTTCTAGGGGACCAGAACATAACTGCAATATGTG